>JACXGJ010001842.1:0-75476 GCA_016801105.1 Esox niger
GTCATGTATTGTGGCACCGGTGGTGTGGGAGTTGGACGCGGACATCGTTCGTGCACAGCGTGACGAGCCCTCTCCGCCCTCATGCCCTGAGGGTCGCACGTATGTGCCGACGTCTGTCCGTGACCGGCTCATCTACTGGGCCCACACCTCTCCCTCCTCCGGTCATCCTGGTATCGGGCAGACGCTGCGGGCCCTGGCCATGAAGTACTGGTGGCCCACCTTGGCTAAGGACGTGAGGGTGTACGTCTCTTCCTGCTCTGTGTGCGCCCAGAGTAAGGCACCCCGACACCTGCCTATGGGTACGTAACACCCCTTACCCATTCCACAACGGCCATGGACCCACCTGTCTGTAGATTTTCTAACAGATCTTCCCCTTTCCCAGGGCCATACAACCATCCTGGTCGTTGTGGACCGCTTCTCTAAGACCTGTCGTCTCCTGCCTCTGCCCGGTCTCCCCACGGCCCTGCAAACCGCCAAGGCTCTCTTTACACACGTCTTCCGGCACTATGGGGTGCCCGAGGACATTGTGTCGGACCGGGGCCCCCAGTTTACTTCCAGGGTGTGGAAAGCTTTTATGCAGCACCTGGGGGTCTCGGTCAGCCTGACCTCGGGCTACCACCCCCAGTCCAACGGGCAGGTGGAGCGTGTAAATCAGGACGTGGGCAGGCTCCTTCGGTCCTACTGCCAGGACCGGCCGGGGGAGTGGGCGGAGAGTACGCCCTGAACACCCTGCACCACTCCTCCACGGGGATTTCCCCTTTCCAGTGCGTCCTTGGGTATCAGCCGGTCCTGGCTCCCTGGACCCTGAGCCAGACCGGTACCCCTGCGGTGGACGATTGGTTCCGGCGGGCAGCGGGCACATGGGAGGCTGTACAAGCTCGCCTCAGGCTCGCTGTCCGTCGCCAAAAGACCTTTGCGGATCGCCACCGCGGGGAGGCCCCGGTCTATCGCCCTGGGGACCGCGTCTGTCTCTCCACCAAGGACCTGCCCCTCCGCCTGCCCTGCCGGAAGCTGAGCCCGCGGTTTGTGGGGCCCTTTAAAGTCCTGAGGAGAGTTAACGAGGTAACATATCGGTTGCGTCTCCCTCCTGACTACCGTATTAACCCCTCGTTCCATGTGTCTCTCCTCATGCCGATGGTGGCTGGTCCCCTCCAGGGGTGTGAGGTGCGGGAGGTCCCTCCCCCTCCTCTCGACATCAAGGGGGCTCCGGCGTACTCCGTCCGCGCCGTCATTGACTCGAGGCGCCGGGTTGGGGGCCTCCAGTACCTCGTGGAGTGGGAGGGGTACGGTCCGGAGGAGCGGAGCTGGATCCCGAGGCGGGATGTGCTGGCTCCCGCCCTTCTACGCGACTTCCATCGTCGTCGCCCGGATCGTCCTGCTCCGCGCCCTCCGGGTCGTCCCCGGGGTCAGGGGGGGGGTACTGTGACGACCACGCCATCTACTGCCCATCCTCCCCCTGCAGGAGGCGGGCTTCGGCGTTCGACGTCACCGACCTTCTGACACCATCGCCCCATCTCATCAACTCATCACACCTGTTGTCTCGTT
Source organism: Esox niger (assembly GCA_016801105.1). Taxonomy (NCBI): domain Eukaryota; kingdom Metazoa; phylum Chordata; class Actinopteri; order Esociformes; family Esocidae; genus Esox; species Esox niger. Next base: position 1,546 of record JACXGJ010001842.1, read on the forward strand.
TAGCGCACCTGATCATCATTTTGTCATTCCCCTCAGTATATATGTTCCCTCTGCTCCCTTTGTCTTTGTGTGTTATTGTCTCAACAATACAGAGCATATGTCAGCTCATCTTTATTAAATGAATACAAACGTTATAGCTCCGCAGTCCGCTGCCTCCTTCCTCGATCACCAGAACGCTGACAGAGACAGATATTTGAAAATATTTGTTTCATGATAGGATTTTATTTTTCCCTTTTTAAAATGTTTAACTTTTATTAAAGGTTAGATTTTTGTTAATCTATTGAATGAAAGATCAAAATCATAAACAATTCTTTCACTACCATTTTCTCATGTTTACCCATGGTGCAAATATTAGTGGAGGGCACTGTAGTCCTGTTTATTACATGTAATATGATGGCCTGCCACAGGTTTTTCTTTGGAAAATAAGTCATGTGATGTATCAGAGGAAGGTTTTTTGTGAGGAACAGAAGGGTTAAAATTAAGAGACCACTGCAAATTTAACACTTCTGTTCCTCACTCAAAACTTTCCTTTTCAACTTTTTTGGAAAGGAAAGAAAAGGGTACAGTGGTCTCTTCATTTTTTCTGAATATTTAATTAGACATATCTACTATAGATTAATTTCACTGGTTGTCTACATAAAGTGCAGATTCATTGTTTTTAACAGTATCTGATCACTGAACTGACAAACATGGTTGATAAACTCAATGACCATCATAGCTGTCCTTTAATCCCATCGTAATGGAAGAAGAATCATGTCCATTTAAGTGTTCTAATTCCTAATGATATGAGTTGAATACTTACATTAACTGCAGTTAATTATGTGTGAATTGTGGTCCCTCCTTGTGGTTCTGGGAACTAAAGCAATGTGATGCAGTTTATATACCTACTGGCTTCCTGCCAACTTCATAAGTTTTGTTTACCAGGTAACTAGTCAGTTCGAGCCAATCAGAAGGTAAGGATCCTTCAGTGAGCTCTCTACGTAAGGTCATTTAATAGAAACCAGTTTGTGAATGTAGTACAGTCTATGATGATTTACAAGGAACCATTTAATCAACTAAAGATTCTTTTGAGAGTCTGTATTTATGAATAGCTCCCTTAGCTTTATTAGCAATTTAAGGTCTGATAAACTTGACGGAATTATATGCCACTAGAAATTGATTCCCTGTGTTGGTTAGAGCAGAAAGTTGAACAGATCTATAAAATGTCATTATTCATGACAAGGTAACATTATAGGTTCATTTATCTCAACTTGAACAGCCATCTCAGTACCTTGTAAAGGGATTCAACAACTAAAAGATTGGATTTGTTTAGATAACATACAGTGGCGGGAACAAGTAATTGATACACTGCAGATTTTGCAGGTTTTTCTACTTACAAAGCATGTAGAGGTCTTTAATTTCTATCATAGGTACACTTCAACTGTGAGAGACGGAATCTAAAACAAAAATCCAGAAAATCACAGTGTTTGATTTTTAAATAATTAATTTGCATTTTATTGCATGACATAAGTATTTGATACATCACAAAAGCAGAACTTAATATTTGGTACAAAAACCTTTGTTTGCAATTACAGAGATCATATGTTTCCTGTAGTTCAAGACCAGGTTTGCAAACACTGCAGCAGGGATTTTGGCCCAGTGCTCCATACAGACCTTCTCCGGATCCTTCAGGTTTCGGGGCTGTCGCTGGGCAATAGGGACTTTCAGCTCCCTCCAAAGATGTTCTATTGCGTTCTGGTCTGGAGACTGGCTAGGTCACTCCAGGACCTTGAGATGCTTCTTACGGAGCCACTCCTTAGTTGCCCTGGCTGTGTGTTTTGGGTCGTTGTCATGCTAGAAGACCCAGCCACGACCCATCTTCAATGCTCTTACTGAGGGAAGGAGGTTGTTGGCCAAGATCTCGCGATACATGGCCCCATCCATCTTCCTCTCAATACGGTGCAGTCAGTCTGTCCCCTTTGCAGAAAAGCATCCCCAAAGAATGATGTTTCCACCTCCATGCTTCATGGTTGGGATGGTGTTCTTGGGGTTGTACTCATCCTTCTTCTTCCTCCAAACACAGTGAGTGGAGTTTAGACCAAAAAGCTCTATTTTTGTCTCATCAGACCACATGACCTTCTCCCATTCCTCCTCTGGATCATCCAGATGGTCATTGGCAAACTACAGATGAGCCTGGACATGCGCAGGCTTGAGCAGGTGTACCTTGCATGCGCTGCAGGATTTTAATCCATGACGGCGTAGTGTGTTACTAATGGTTTTCTTTGAGACTTTGGTCCCAGCTCTCTTCAGGTCATTGACCAGGTCCTGTTGTGTAGTTCTGGGCTGATCCCTCACCTTTCTCATGATCATTGATGCCCCATGAGGTGAAATCTTGCATGGAGCCCCAGACCGAGGGAAATTGACCGTCATCTTGAACTTCTTCCATTTTGGAATAATTGCGCCACAGTTGTTGCTTTCTCACCAAGATGCTTATCTATTGTCCTTTAGCCCATCCCAGCCTTGTGCAGGTCTATAATTTTATCCCTGATGTCCATACATAGCTCTCTGGTCTTGGCCATTGAGAGGTTGGAATCTGGTTGATTGAGTGTGTGGACAGGTGTCTTTCATACAGGTAACAAGTTCAAACAGTTGCAGTTAATACAGGTAATGAGTGGAGAACAGGAGGGCTACTTAAAGACAAACTAACAGGTCTGTGAGAGCTGGAATTCTTACTGGTTGGTAGGTGATCAAATACTTATGTCATGCAATAAAATGCAAATTAATTATTTAAATATCATACAATGTGATTTTCTGTTTTAGATTCCGTCTCTCACAGTTGAAGTGTACCTATGTTAAAAATTACAGACCTCTACATGCTTTGTAAGTAGGAAAACCTGCAAAATCAGCAGTGTATGAAATACTTGTTCTCCCCACTGTATATAGAGAGAGCATGTGTGAACAAATACATTGTGGAATGGAATGTAAAACCCTTCCTGTCTTCCAAAATATATGTGTGTGTTGCTTTAAAAAATGTTTGCTTTACCTCACAAAATGGTTGTTCGGTGTTTTCTAGAACCCTCTGTCTGAAAACAAATGGTTGTTAGGTGTTATCTAGAACCCTCTGCCTCAAAACAAATGTTTACCCAGAGTTAAACAGTTCTTCTAAAAGAGAACGTATGATTGAAGGGTTGCTGGTTGCAGAGCAGGGAACTACAGTGTTCTTAGGATGAAAGTGTATTGGCAACACACCTAAATACTGCACATTACAACTGAGGAACCAGTGTCTGGTTACTGGTTTTACTATGGGTGTGACCAGGCTCTGGCCCGATCAGTTTCGGTCCTCCTGCCTCACAAAGAATTCCTCAAACCGACATGCTTCCATGGAATCAAAATGTACTGGTCCCTCCTTCGGTAAAGTCTTTTTGCGTGACGAGCTGGCGTCAACCACCATGCCAGGCGAAGAGACCGGCACAGGCCGTCTGTGGCTGAGCAGACGGGCTGGTAAAGGCACCAACCGGCAACTGCTGCCAGCCAAATCCTCTACACCTGCCTCACAATGCCACAAGGGCGTGCCAGCCTCCGAGCCCTGTGCCAGGGAAGCCTGGTGGAAAAGCTCCCCAGTGTTGGAGACTGGTGAGAGCGAGGCAGATGGAAAGCTGGGAGGGAGGGGCTCCTGGTGATAAAGCGCTTGGACCTGGGTTCTGATGGGGAGAGGCTGGTAAGCAGGAGGCAGTGCTGTTAGAGGGGAGCAGAACAGAGGTGCCGGATTGAAATGGGACATCTTGTTGGGTTTCGACTGGCTACTGGTGCTTCTGTTTCTCCATCCCCAAGCATTCACACACACACACACACACACACACATTCACCTTAACAAACACACACAAAGCACATATCAGAATGGCACTCGGACTCTCCTATTCACATGATGACGTCAACCCATATCGAGTACTGGAGAGAGTCTGGTGAAGTAAAAATGAAATGCATGTATTTCCTTCCAGTGTTGTTTTTCTGCTCTGGGTCAATTGAAACTTAGACAGTAAAGACCCGGATGTAGCTGTTCATTACTGTCAGCAGTGGTTGGTTTCTGCACAACAAAATGCTAATGGCCTGAACCGAATTCTATCAAGCCTGCTTGTTGTTCCACTTGCAGCCTTTTGACACAGATGTTCATTGTGGGAAGCTGGTGGATTCACAACAAAATGTTTCCTTCACAGACCTCACAGAGCTAGTCTGGTTCACATCGTAAATGGTGTGTTTTAATGCCTGCACATTTCTATATTCAATGTTAGAAATTGTGTGTGTGTGTGTGTCTGTGTGGGTGTGTGTGTCTTCAAAGCAGTTTATATTACCGAATATTGTGCAGGCATGCCTTCAAGTCATGCATCAGTCGGTTTGCCCGATGGGTTTGTCTGTCTGGGCAAAACTTAACTCCCTTGCTCTGTTTCTCTTTCCTCCCTTTCTCTCCTTCCCTGTCTCCTTCCTCTCCTCCTTTTCTCCTACCTCTCCCTCTCTCTCCTTCCTCTCCTCCTTTTCTCCTACCTCTCCCTCTCTCTCCTTCCGTCTCCTTCCTCTCTCCCCGTGTTCAGGAGTTATCCTGCAGGAGCGTGGTCTCTCTCCGGTTGGGGTGTCTTCTAGAAGGGGGCCCCTCCTGACCATTATGAAAGGGTTAGGAGCCAACCGCCACCGCCACCTTTCGGACTCCTGCGACCCCACTCAGGGCCCCCCGGAGCCCCTATATCCCCATCCGGCTTCCACCCTGCCCCGGAGCCCCTACCTCCTCAGCCCTGCCAGCATGGACCACTACGGCACCATGGACCCCCACCACTACAACCCTGGTATGGACCTGCACCAGAACCAGGGCTCCCTGCCCCCTGACTACTCACTCTCCCTCAACAACCAGATGTCCAACAGCAGCACCTTTCCCCGGATCCACTACAACTCCCACTACGACCCCGGCGACTTCTCCCCGCCACAGGGGGACAGCATCGGGGGCATCAGCACGGGCACCCTGGGCCCCTCTGTGTCCTTGGGTTCGGGCGGCATGGCGGGCCTACAGGGCAGTCGGGGCGCCGTGATCACCAGTGGCTCGGCCACCATATCCGGCGGGACCAAGACGAACCGGCAGGTGACGCCAAACCTCCTGGATCAGCTGGACAGGCAGCTGCCGGGGGCGCCGCGCGACGGTTTCAGCACGCTGCAGTTTCACCGGAGCACGTCGTCCGCCCTCTCGGCCGCCTCCAAGCAGCGTACCGACAGCCCCGGCCGCATACGGAATCTGGTGTGCTCCGTCCAGAAGCTCTTCGCCAAGTCCCAGTCGGTGGACGGCCACAACCTGAAGGGCGTTAACGGGCGCTCGGGGGCGGGCAGCGGCAGCGGCGGGACCTCGTCCGGGACGGACGACGGTGGGAAGCGGGACAGGCGGACAAAGAGCAAAGACCGGGGCGGCGCCAAGTCAGATGGGGGCGGCACGGGCAAGCGGCGGCCACGTTCCAACATGTCAGGCTACTGGAGCTCGGACGACCTGGACAGCGCCGACCTGAGCAACTACCGCAACCCCGTGGCGATGACTCTGGGACGCCCGACAAGCCACGGCACCCAGCACGGTGCAAGCTTCGACGACCAGCAGGGGGCATCGTCGCAGCAGCAGGGGCCGCAGAGTCGCTACGTGGTCCACAGTGGCTACAACACCATCAGTTCGTCCAAGAGCAACAGCGAGGTGATGAAGTATCCGCAGACAACGCCGGGACCCGGCAGTGGAGGAGGCGGGGGCAGTATGGGAGTGAACAGTAATGACCTCCTGAAGGGGGGTTCGTGGTCGACACTGACCCTGGGTCAGCCCAGGCAGGTGCTGCAGAAGGGCCACTCGGCCACTCTGGACAGGTCCATGCTGAAGTCTAAGTCGTGCCAGCAGGAGTTGGCTTGTCATTACCTGCAAGTTGGCCGCCGGGTGAGTAGGATTCAAAGTAAATGTACATTGAAATGAATCTGAGGGAGTTCGCATCGCATTCACATCGCATTCACATTCAAGAACCAAGGTCATAGTTGATCATTCACTGACAAGCCATTCAATCAGAGAACCTGTTAATCGGACCACTTGGTGATGTAGGCTACCCAATGCATTGGTTTAGAGCCTGGTTTTACACTCTGCGGTGTGATTCTCACCAATTACGTTGTATTCTGTCATTTCATTTTACCGAAGCGTTTTCTCTGGCAGCTTCTTGCATTTACATTTCAGTAATTTAGCATTAAAAATGTAATTAATGCTTGAGTAATGTATTAGACACTCTAGAGGAACCAAAATTAAATTTCTGTGAATCAGGAAAAACATTTCACCCTAGGTAAAGTCATCATCACTCAAGAAATGTGTAAAGAAATGCGACATTTGCAGATATGTTAGCCACGCAATTTTCAAAAATCTGGAAAAAGGTGGTATTGAAACATTTGATAATTACTTATACTGGCCATTATATGCCAGCACATATGTAACAAAGGTGAAACTTAAGATAACCATTAGCCTGCACAAGAAACAAAAGTGAAACAAACTAGCAACTACAATAAATGTGTTCTGAATAAGCTAGCTAGCTTGTTAGCCTGCTACTGTACTGACTTAATTTTATCACCATTTAATAAGGTAGCAACTGCCAATTAATTAGTAAAAATAAATGTTTTTGTCACACCCGTGGTATGCAGTCAGGATTTCATAAACCCTATTTATAATTCGGCATACTTTGAATATACTATAGTAACTACTGTAGTTTTATTGAGGATTCAATTATTGTATTTGCCTGTTATTTTCTATTTTGGAAACCTACCAGGCAAATGCTAAAGGTAGTTTATGCTAAATTATGCATCTTGTAGGGAACATTATTTATGACTTGATATGTGGGTGTCACATTGTGGTATACAGGATAGGAATAGCGGGAGAAAATGCAAACAAATTATGTATTATACAATAGTTTATAAAAACATTGTGTTTTTGCCGACATAACTTTCATGTATGGTGGAAAATACTGTAGGAAATTAAAGTAAGCAGTCTTGATTGAGGGACAATGTTTAGTATAGTATTCTACTGTAAATGGTAAACCAGGAATTTTGAGTCCTGAATGCCAAGTGGCTGAAAGCCGTTGTATATGAGACTCTATACCGCAGGTGTGACATCACTTTTTACTGTTCTACTTGCATTGGTAACCAGTTGATGATATCAATTATTCAGTGATTGTCACAGTTCGGTTAGCTTTTGAGGTACTGTTGGATGATTTGAAATCGTGTATAGTTTGTTGTGAATTGCACAGTTCACAAATAGAGTCCTAAACATGAAAAGTCCCTGGAGATAACGCCATGTCTACTAATGGGGAACTATTTCTAAGCATTTCTATTTCATCAGCCTCACTCTGTGTCTTGACATTTCTGTCATATCACTGAAAATGACCTACCATAGTCCATGTGACATTAGCATGCTGTTATATAAATGTCAGCGCCAAGTCTACCTATCCAAATTGTTTTGACTTGCATCCTAAATAGCTGGTTTAACTATGTGGAAAAAAAAGTCTTAATAATATGACATTTTGATAATGAAGTGTATTTTAAATCGCCACATGTCGTGCTCATTTAGAGCTCTCATCTAGCATAATTCCCTGGACGTTAGTGAAGAACAGAATTGTCTATTCATACTTGACAGCGTTCTTCAACAGCTGATGGAAGGAATAAGGGCTGCAGACAAATGTGCCAAAGGTGGGAACACACGCGGGGGCACATTTCATTGTGCGCGTTCTCTTACCTCATAGCCTGTCTACCACTGAGTACCTAAAAATAATTTAGATGAGTTTTAGTCCACTGTTTTGTCACGATGTCAGTATAAATGGCCAAAGTACCTCCCCTCAACCGAAGACCTGTAAAGTGGCTGGTGCCTGCAGGGGGACTGGTGCAGTACGCTGGGTCGCGCCGGTGGGGGAGGCGGAGCCAACGAGATCCCGTGCCGCCGGATGCGCAGCGGCAGTTACGTGAAGGCCATGGGCGACCTGGAGGACAGCGACGACTCGGACGGTAGCCCCAAGCCCTCGCCCAAAACGGCCGCCCGCCGACAGAGCTACCTGCGGGCCACCCAGCAGTCTCTGAGCGACCAGCTGCCACCGCACAAGTAAGACCACGCGGGCGTACACACACGGGCGTACACACGCGGGCATACATGCGCACACTGTGACTTGGCAACGCGTCCTGGTGTAGGCTAACCTTGGGTTAGATGGAGGGAGACTCTAGCTTAGTCTCTCTCGTTTTCTCTCTTCCATGGCCACATGTACACACATGAACATACACACACACACACACACACACACACTATCTCAAATAGAGGTGTAACATGTAGGAAAGAGACTGAAAGACTGCCAGCTGTTATTGAGGTTGAATAAGCCATGCATGCTAGAGACCAGGACGCTCAGGAACACACACACACCAGGAACACACACACACACATACACACACACACACACCAGGAACACACACACACACACACACACCAGGAACACACACACACCAGGAACACACACACACACACCAGGAACACACACACACACCAGGAATACACACACACACCACTGAGTCGGACGAGCGGTATGCACTCAGGCGTTGGCGTTAAGCCCATGCCGACACTGCCACCCTCCTATTACGGTGTTCTTGCCGCTGATCGACTGTCCCTGAACGCAGCGCTTTGGCCCAGAATTGGTCCTCTTACCGTAAGGTTTCTGCGGCGTCACGCTAAGTGGCGTGGTCGACCTCAGACGGCCTGGGCATCGCCACGTCTGGTTGACGAGCCTTTTAGGGCAGACAGGTGGACATCCGCTTGGACAAACCCAGTTCACTGGGTGATCTATTCCTTTTCACACAAGTACAAACAAATCAAAGCCCATTTGGATCTATAGTCATGTAGAATGGGGTGGGGGGGGGCATTGATGAGAAGGCCGGTGGGTTCACAGTCTGTGTCAACAACATCGTGAACCTCTGCTTGACAGTACTTGATACATTTCCATAGAGATGTGCTGTATGTAATTCTGTGGCCATCATTTGGATCAGAGCACATAGACAGACTATACAGTGTCCAGTTATGTCATTATGTGGGCAGCTCTTGGATGATACAACACACACCTGTCTTAAAAAAGTTAACGACCTGGGCTAAAAAAACACTCAAATGAATTTCAAATATGCTTGCTGAAAAACTCTAATCCTGCACCCCCCCCCCCAATCTCCCCCATGGCATAACCCAAATGCCACAATCCCCCCGTTCTCTGTCGTTGGTCTGCTCTACCATGGCTGACAGGAGTAGCAGAGCCCTGGATTACGCCATGCTGCAGGGGGAGCTAGAGGCACTGTGGTCTCCTCTGCACAGTGTCTCCTCTCTGCACCAACTGGGCAGGTCAGTCCAAGGCAGCCTGGCAATCAGCGCACATGGGGGGGAAGGGCAGGCTTAAGCTGGCACCGGACCGGTCAATCGACCCACGAGTCAGTCAACATCCCCCACCGGTCTGGCAGGTCCTTTCCGCCTCTGTGTTCCTCTCATATCAATGTCAACACCACCTCCCACCCCCACTGCTTCCTGTATCGCCATACAAGCCCCCCCCCTCAAAAGCCTAGCTTGGCGCATTCCATGTGGAGAGGGATCATCACATGACATCTCCAGTGTGACCATCGCTGTGTGCCGACAAAGACAGAGAAATAATGGGTTGTCTTTCGGCAGTCCCCTTCAGTATTTATCTGATCTGACTTGGTGATGCCTCCCCTAATACTCTGTGATTTTGGCGGCGTGTTGTGGGGACAAGGCTTTCACGTGGTCTCTGAGTGGTCAGTTTATTAGGTACACCCCGCCCCCTCCGTTCACAAACATTGATTGTTCCCACATACATTGGCTTGCTATATAAAGCAGGCAGGCAGTGAGTCACTGTTTGACTGTCAGAATGGCCACAGTGACCATCGGTGCCCAGCACGCTGGTTTAAGCATCTAAGGAACGCCTGGGGTTTTCTCGTTCAACCCCGGGACAAAAACAGCGTCGATCAGCAGCAGTCCGGTGGACGAAAAGCAGCCTGTTGAGAGAAGTCATGGGAGAATCACGAAACCTTACAGGCAGACAAACGGGCAAAGGACAGCATATACAAACCCACGTCCCACTGGTTCTTGTAGTAGCTGAATTACTGAAGCAGACAACCTCCTGTTGTGGAGGCTCATGGGAGCCAGACACAGCCCTAGATTGGTGTACCTAATAAACTGGATAGTAAATGTGTGCTTGACTTGTGTGTCATTAGCTTTGCATTGTTCGGGGGCTACATGGGTAATATCACTGTAATGAGATGAGATGGGCGATATATTACTGATATCCATCTGGATTAGGGCTGTCATATAATAGAATGAATAGAAATGTAATGAATAGAACATGAGTCCCTATTCATGTTGATAATTCTTCAGTTCTATTCATTCAATTTTTTTTATTTATTTAATCTGGGTAGATTACTTTTGAAAAGAACAACCCCAGGCCTGATGATCAGGTAATGATGTGGATAATTACAAGATAATGAAGGGGATAATGAAGGGAACCGGGGATGAGTAGTGACCTGACCTGAACTTCTCTTTCTTTTATCTGGACTGCCCCTCCCTTTCTCTACTCCTCTGTCCTGTCCTCTTCTTTCCTCTTATCACATCCCCTGTTCTCCTCACACTGACTGACCTCTTTGTCTCCTCTTCTCCTCATGCTCCTCCTCCTCGTACCTCCTCACCAGCTGTCTTCCCTCTCTGAGAGAACTCTCCACCAACCGTAGCCTGGACAACCTGGACTGTTTGGGTGGTCCGATGGGGGGCTCCTCGTTCCCCCGCTGGGACGATGAGGACTTCAACCAGGGGGGCGGCTGCAGCACCCTGGGGAGGAGCAGCTGCATGGGCCAGGTCAGAGGTTACCAGGGATCGGGTCACGGGGTCATACAAATGGCATAGGATTCATGGCGCGTTCCCTTAATACTCGGAGATCGGAATTTCCGAATTCCAAGTCGGAAGTTTCGACTAGAATGCCCCCTCAAGTCGGAATTCCAACTCGGAAAGTCCGAGCAACCACACTAGCCCTGAGTTTATAATCCAGGATGGAAGCAACCTATGCCAATTAGCAGACTACAATATTCTGAAGAGCACTCACCTGTCCAGGTAACAGGTTAGGTTACTGTTTATGGAATGGCCGATTTAAAAAGCGGTAAAAATTAAATTATACACACTGAAATACTATGAAAAACATTGTATATATTCTAAAAGGGCAAGCACAACAAAGGCTTTAATGGGGGCGTCCATCTTCTTTTCCGACTTGGACTTTTGGAACGTGATCAACTTGGGTTAACTCAGGTGTGACGTCATTCCCATTTCCAAGCCCCGACTTCTGAGGTAAATGGAACGCAGCATTAAAACTAAGATCTCAGCATAAGATAAATTCCACTTCTCCCAATGCCCTTTCAGATTCTTCTATTTTCTGTCAGTACACTGGGTGTGGGATTTAGGATGGATAGAAAGGCATTGACAGAAGATTACCAAAGACTGGTTATAAACCCTGGTTCCAAATGCAAGACGTCACCCTGAGTTTGGATGCTACGAGTGCACTTTAAGCCATCCCTTTGTTTGATTCTGTTCGAATGAGCCAGAATCATATTCATACACCTCTCAAATATCCTCCGGTTCATTCTACTCAGGCCACCTGCACATCACTTCAGTCATTATAAAACAGGCCTTTCGCATAAAATAGGATTTGGCCTCATGAAACAATCAATAAGATAAAAGCCTTCAGTGACATTACTGTAATATAACATAATACTTCAATGGAAGAAAAAATATATTATTAATGTACATATTAATGATCTGAGCCCAAAATATGAAATGCGTGAAAGGGGACTTTGAGGACAAATTCATCAATTCAAACAGAAAGACGTATTACCCTTCAAATGACGTTGCGGGAAAAAAAAGGTGGTTCTTGAGAATTAACGTTTTACACTGAAAGTCTGTGATTTACAGAGCTGCAAGGGCCAATATTTATTATAAAAACGTTACATTTACATTTAAGTTGTTTAGCAGATACTTATATCCAGAGAAACACACAATACTGAGTGCAGACATTTACATCGTTTTCTGGACATTTTATTATTTTTAGGCTTTCTGTGAACTTTTTATGTCTATTAAACAGAAATAATATTACAGAACAATCGATAGGAAACATTGCACGATTATAAATGACATCAGGGGTGGAACCAGGTTGTGGATCTCATGTTCTCACCAGCTTGACCTCTCTCTTAGTTTTTCTTTCTTCCCTTCCCTTTCATTCTCACTCCAGTTTATTTCCTCTTCCTTGATTTCTCTTTAACGTTATCTGTCTTTAACTATTTCTGCTCCCTACTCAGTGATAAAAAATTTTTTACCAGTGAAGCATGTGACCAAGCTAACTCCCTAACTGATAACTCGAACATCGTTTTTTTCACATCCCTGTCACTCCAAAACTTGGTCTAGCTAATGGGATGGATCCCGTCCCTCAGTCAAATCTAAGAGCACTGTTGCTCATTTAGTATTGTACCTCGCCAATTTCATGCAAGTCAAAAACCTTATATTTTATGAGAAGCTTTCTTTGACAGATTCTTTAACAGTGAGAGTAATTGGCAGTTTGCTGGTCTGAGTAACTACCTCGCATTGTGACCTGATCCTGGCATATAGTCAGTACCTGGAGGTCCAACTGAGGACAGCGCAGTGCTCTAGCTCTTGTCTTTTCATGCTCTAGCTACTCCTTGTGGCGGGCCGGGCTCCTGTAAGCTCAGATTTGATGGCCGGCTGCGGAATTAGTTCACCTCCAGCACGTCTGCGCTGCGATAAACATCCAGGATTGGAAAGCGGTGTGATAATAAACAGAACAGCTTGGGGAAATGTGCATCAGAGGACACATTTCGACCCTCGTTTCTCCCACACCTGTTGTGGAGTTGATGCAGCAGGCCAAGGCCATAATCGTGTATTGGACATCTTTTACTTAGACTGTTAAATGCCTTGGACTGGGACCTGGTGCCTCTCTTATACCTAACCCAGCCTGAATGTGTCTTTCAGCATGGTAATTCCTCCCCATGAAGGTTCACAGGTGGAGTGCTGTACTGAACTGGGTTCAAATAATATTAGTCTCCCACAAAGTAATTGTATTTAAATTCAGACAAAATCTAAATACTATTTGAACCCTGGTCTGATATCCATGCCCATGTAGTGTGAACTGCCCGTGTGCCAATGCGCTTCTCTCCTTTCAGCTACGGGACCTGGAGATGATGAGCCAGCGCTACGAGGATAGCGGCTCAGAGTCGGTGTTCCGGGATTCCCACACGATCTCGCGCTCCCATTCCCAGGCGGCTGACCCTCCGGATCTACCCATGCCCACGTGCTTCAGATCCCGTAGCCATAGCTACCTGCGGGCCGTCCAAGCCGGGTGGTCGCAGGACGACGACACGGCTTCCATCGATTCGGATTCACCGCCGCCAACTGCCACCACAGTTCGTACCTACAGCACGAGCACTGGTGAGTAGACTTGGATTGCCATTCCAAGGTTTGTACTTTCACCTGTTATTGTTTGAGGTGTGTACTTCTGTGCTGGGTAAAGGTTATCCTAGATATGAACCCAGGGGCAATTTGGCTGGATGAGGGGAGTGTGAGAGGCCGTTTTGGATTAATACATTAGTCGCGTTGTTGTTTTGAGGCAGGATTCTACACAGTACCGCTTTAAATTATTCTTCTTTGTTAGCGACACTATGGCAAAGAGGCATTGAAAGGATCCCGGGTTTAGAACGTGTGAAAACGAAAGCATTTGCTTCATTGGCGGGAAGTAGGGGCTTTCCACCCCCCTGCACCCCGGCTACATTCCGTCTTCCACGGATGCTTGCAGGAAGCCCCAGTAGGTCGATTTGCGAGATGTGCATAATCATGGCCAAAGGACACCCGTTGCCCGTGCGTTCAATATCTGTTTGATTTAACCACGTGATCAACCATTATCGGCACCGCCTGTTCAAAACGTCTTCACACTGCCACGGTTTGCTTCATTCTCCCTCAAACGGCGTTCATTCAAAACAAGAAAAGGAACCAGGCATGCCTAGTTCAGTTAGCTGGCGATTTAAAAGGGATAACTGTTGCTGCCCTGAGTGGATTCTAACCTGGGTCTCCCATGTGAGACGCTGTGTCTTTAACCAATACACCACGAATCTAGACAGTGATGATAGCGTCTTGACATTTTTATCATTTTGTCCAGCAGAAATATCAACTAACTTCAGATATTTCAATTGACACCATTTTAACACCATCTAATGTTTCTTATTAAGTTTACTTCCACCACAAATAGCATCTATGAACTGTATGGCTTTTGCCACTGGCCATTTTAACAGCTCATTAGCCAGTAATAGTATTCCTAGTATCTAACTTACTTCTTGGAGTAGTCATAAGAACTGAGCAATTGCTAGCGACTAAAGATGAACTTTACAGTGCCAAATCTATTTCATTTCTTGGCACAAGGCTTACCATAGTGTAGATTTTGAAAGTTGTGGCTAGTTTTTTGTCTATCCCTAACAAGTCCGAATGCAGAAATTGCTTTGACAGCAGAGAGGCACGCACACAGGTCCACTGCGTTAGTCTGCGTCTCTAAACACTGCGCTATTTAACAAGAGTCAGTCAGTCAAAAATATAACAAGGGAGAAAGCATCAATATTTCTCTGGGACATTAGAGGACGATGAGTTAGGAGTAGCCATGTATGGCTTTACCAGTGCAAGAAGCAAGTTATTTCAATCACTGCCGAAAAGGGCTCTCGATTCTGTTGCAAGTCACCGAAGTCACATGGAAAAAGGGAGAACAAGAACACTCGAAAAGGCAGAAACAATCCAGTTCGCCACTAAATGTCATAATAATACCTGCACACATAGTTGGGATTGGGAAACATGCAACCAAGAAAAATCACGCGAAAAGATTGAGTCGCGGTTCCCTCTTGGCTCAGTTTAATGCTCGACCACCTGTGGGGGTGGAGGCTGGAAAGTCTCTCCGCGTCTCTAACCCTAACTCTTAACCCAGAACTTTACATTTCAAATGCTTTCTTATCATTTTCCAAAAGTAAAGAAGTAAATAACATACAAGAAAAAATATATATATAAATCTCCTTGATATTACTGTATTATTTGCTTCATTACGATATGATCAATAAGCTGCAAAGGTGTAACTACTATAATTATTAACGTCTTTCGAATTTGACTGACAGTTGTGTATTTTTCTATTATATCGCCTCAACAGGCCATGCATGCTAACATTCTTTGCTTTCCTCCCTCGTGTTGAAGTTACTGTTCTACATTTTTGGTAAGTAGAATCTACGTGCCTGCTTAAGGAAATCAAATGCCCGTCCACCACGTTCGTTCTAGCGCTGATTTGAATGCTATATTTTCTTGAGGACCGACCTTACTGTTCACGTGCCGCAGTACAGGCTAGTATTTTGGTTATCAGCGGTGTTGTTGTGCAATTCCTCCACATGGTGACACTGTTCACCGCACCTATCCACCCGTTTAAAAGACCGTTTCTTGGGCAATACAAAAAGCAACCATAATCAAAGCTTGTTTAGATTTTTTTGTGGCGTCGACTTGGGTGTTTCGAAGTTTACATTTCGAGCAATCTTGTCTTGGTTGGAAAATACATACTTCTGTTTTTTTCTTCCGATACAAAGGTAAGTGTTTTGTGTCTAATGTTTTACGTTATTTTCTTTTTAAATAGCTCTGAAAATGTATATTGGCGAGTCTTACATTTACGGTACATTAAGCTACCGTAGCTAAAGGGATGCTATGTTGAAGGTTAAGAGCCTGCCGCAAGGACACACTTACGCGAGGTCTCCGACAGGTAGCCTTGAGCCCCAAATTGTGAGTAGCTCTCTGAACAATTCTGAAGGGACTTTAAGTGTTGTGTCAGGCATTGCAAGCTGCCATCTCATATGCTATACCAGATCAACACTGACTTTACTACACCCTTTTTATCTGACAAAACAATCTGACAACACAATGCTGGCGATAAATGTCTGTCCACCGTATTGTGGGTTTACATACAAAAAATGTGAACTAGGCTTACCTTGACGATTTATATCCTGAATTGTATTATTGCAAATAATTATTATTGTTATATAACTCCTTACCTCGTTTAATATAAAAAATAAACTTCCAAAATTCACGTTTTGTTGTTGTTGTAATACAGGGCACCTCTGTCTCAGCTGGTTTTACCTGTATAAATGAAAAGTAATTTCGAACTGAATTTGAAGATTAATGCGTGTCAAAATGATTTAGAACAACTTCAGAATGGTTTATTACCAGATATATTGAAGATTCTTCAATGTAGCCATGCTTTGTCTTGACGACAGATTCAATTTGTTTGAGTACATTTTCTTTGACGAGGTAGGTTGGTATATACAGTGGTGTGAAAAAGTGTTTGCCCCCTTGCTGATTTCATTATGTTTGTGTGTTTGTCAAACTTAAATGTTTCAGATCATCAAACAAATTTAAATATTAGTCAATGATAACACAAGTTAATACAGAATGCAGTTTTGAAATGAAGCTTGTTATTTCAGCTACGTCATAAATGGACCACTGTTTTCTTAGGAAATAACCCAGTTGCTTTTAATAAAAAGACATATATATACACCTCAGAGCCATGTTCCTCGCTTGGTTTCTTCCTAATTTTTACTAGCCATTCACTGTTGTTGCTTGCTCTTCTGTGTTTCAGGCTGGTTGTCTGTAAATTAGATTGATTGACTGTTAGATAACCATATGTGCATGTAACTTCTAATACTATATGTTGCCGCTACAACATTTTCATACAGACCTGCTTTGTGATACCGAAAGATAAAGACCATGTTTATGGGCAGGTGGCCTAGCTCCCAGAGAATATGACTAGTAACCTGAACGACGCTCATTAAAATCCCAGAGCCAGCAAGGTGAAAACATCTTGAGGCCTGTCTCTGAGCAAGGCTTTTCACTCTATTTGCTCCCTGAGCGCTTACCGTAACAGCTGTCTGCACTAACTCAGTGTGGTTTAATATGGATGCCTAATCTGGGTTGGACCTTGCGTGTAAATGGAAAATAATGCACTTTCCTTATTGTTTTTTTTCCTCATCAGACTTCCTAACATCTTATGTCCATATGGAACATCTAGTTCAGTCTGGCCTGTACCCCACATCTCAGTGACTCATTGTGGTCTCTTTAAACGGGGACTTTGGTTGTTTTTTGTGAGACTTTGAGGCTTGCGTGTCCAGGCACATAGCTGTGTTTTGGGCAACATTTTTGTCAGTCAGTCAGCCGTGGCACGGCTGAAGATACCAGACACCACAGCTGACATCAGACCCCACATGCATATGTATTGTACGTTTTTGCAACCACTGGAGGGGAACGCATGGGCAAGAGATGGGATTGGGGGAGTAGTTGAGAGAATACAATGCAAACTGGGGCCGATAAGGTCTAAGTGACCCTCCAAACAGGATCCAAAGAGTATCAACTACAGGATACTGATGCTGCGTCGTCGTCAGATGACGTCACCTAATGGCAGCACCACCCACCTTCCTCTTTGACCTTGTGGACGGTCGACCTGGAGATATGGGATGACTATGTTCCGCAAACCACATAGAGCTCAGAGCTAGATTATTGTGTTGTTCTTCACATGGGCTCCATAAATAAACTGGTAACATACCTTGGTTTTCTAAAAAAGAAAAGAAAACCTTTGAAAGAGTTCCATCGCCAACGGGATTGGCCGTTGTTGGAATGCGGCTGGCCAATTTAACTTTTCCAGAAATGGTTGAACTCTAATAGCAGGGAAGGGAATGCTAACGGCGTATAAGAGAATAACTCAGCTGTGGTAAATTGGGAGTTTTCTTAGATTAAATAGTGGTAGATACTGAAGGGAGCAAAGGCACAGTAGTATATACTCTTCCTGATTCTCTGTCTCCGTTCTGCCCTGGATAGTGGGCCTCAGCAGTGACCGGCATGTGGATGAGTCTTTTACACATGAGCTCATTATAATACAACACTAAAACCTGGGTGTTAGTGGAGAGATCAGCTGCTGAGTGTGGGAATCCATGAGATCATACCATTCCAAACAGTGATCCTACTCAACTCAAACCCGATCAGGAGATCAGCTAACTGAGGTTCATCAGCCTCACGTTTGTGATCAGTTGGTATTAACTCCACACAGGATTCATATGACTGGTGGGACTTAGTGACTGCGGTTCAGGCCCTGGTTTTCTGTCTTTTGCCGACATTGGTGTCATTGTTGTCCTTGCTTAGCAGCTGAATGTCTGTCTGGCTTTTGCTTAAGCAAACATTTTCAATTTCTTAAGGTGCTTTGTGAGTTAGCAGTCACACAAAATAGGCCTAATTCCTTCAGGTACTTTTCTCATATAAAGAATACTGCACATTGAAATGAGGTTCTGGGAGATAACTGGGCCTTTCAGTGGGATGACTGCCAAACCAAATGTTAGTTGAAACCAGGGCCAGGTCCAAATCCTTTGTGTTCTGTGGAGAGATGATTTGGTGTTTAAATAGAATGACAGGAATCTTGGCAATTCCAAGATGGTTGATAAGAAGAAGGAAGTATATAGTTCTCGGTTGCTGGTTTGTCTGTCCATTGTCCCATCCTATTCCTTTCTAAAGTTTATTTACCTGAAATTAGCACAGTAAGCTAATACCATATATTATGTTAGGCTGTTTAATTTTAGGAACATAGTTATTTTCTCAAAGATATTCAGTGAAATGTATTTCCAATGTTTGGGATTGCACTTGATGGTAGTGATCTGGACAACACATTTTGTTCAGGGCATTTCGCAGACGCTCGTACCCAAATAAATGTATAGTAGTGAATGCAAACGTATTGTTTGTGCTGGTCCTCTGCCAGTATTCAAACCAACAGCACCATGCATTTACCAAGGTGGGTACGCAGGTCCACATCGCCTACATATATTCCAAGATGTCTGACGTCCAGTCAACAGTGGGAGGAACACAAAAAACAACAATCCTACCACCAATCTGCAGATATTTCCCCTGCCCTCTGCTACCTCAGCAACGGGCAGTGTCTCGTCACCCCACCCTGATGACGCCCACCATCAACAGAACCATGGCTTTGTCCCACTACGTTCACCTCCCTGGCCTATAGATTTCTGTGGTTGTAAAAAGGAATGGGTGCAAATCATGCGGTTAGCTGACAGCCTTTCCTGAGACATCGGAAGCTCACCAGCAGGTGTTGAATCCGTGCACTGGGGCCAGTGTCGGCAGCTGTGCAGGGAATCGCGGCGGTCAGATTTAACGGCCATTGGCCTGGTAATCCTCTCTGGCACTCATGGCATCTGTTTACTTACTTGTTATGTTTCCTGTTTATCTTGGCGAGCCGGTGACGCGCAGGAGACAGAAGGGGATACATCTCAGTTTCTCTTCAGCCTTTACTGTTGCTGGGAATCCGCCGTTCGTTCTCCTGTAAGCCTACTGTATGGTCCATCGGTCGCACATTATGTCATGAATGTGTTCGCTTTCCATCGGGGTGAAAGATGCCTCTCAGCTCAACAGTGCTTCCTAAACTGACAAATGGAATAACTTGTTATGACAACTGTCCTGTTGTTTAGGCCTACAGAGGCTGCCTTCACTGAGCCAGACAACACACTATGTGCCCTGTGATACAGGTTGTGGCTTTTGACTGTCCATCCATCCGCAATGTCATTGTGGACGCGTCTTACTGGATGGCGTGATCAGTGTCCCGGCGGCATGAGACCACTCGAGCGTTGTCCCTTCTCACTTTCAACTGAGTAAAGATGTTAAACAGAGCTCTGGGTTGTTGTTGTCGTTTCTGCATTCCTTCTGGTTAAGTCTGAACAGCCAACCTACTCTAATTTAGTAGGACTGCTGTTCGGCGGTGGCAGCGAAGCGTCATTTATTAAGCTTTATTAAGCACAAACGGTATTTAGCTTGACTCTTGGCAATTCCCTAAACTGCTTTGCAGATGGTTTCTGAATGCCAGCTTTGTCAGCATGCGAGGTTATGTAGCTAAATTACCAGTACAAGGATTAGTTGCATGATGTAGTCGTGGCAAACTGATCTGTCGGTTGTGTGAGTGATAATGCGTAACAGACAGGATTTGGGAAGGAATGGCATTGTAGAGACAGCTGCACTCTTCCTGTCTGTAATAGGCTGTACATTTCACATTTCATTCTGGGAATCTCTTCCAGGGGCTTCCTCTTCTTTCCTTGAGACACCGACACATCGAATGGACATCACTTTGTTTGCACGCAGCTCTGTTTGCGTTGATGGTGTTGACTTCCTTTTGTTGTTAGTTTTTTACCATAGACATCCTACTAAAAAAACCTTTAATTAAAGGGGTCTGCAAATTAGTGTTTTATTACAGCGAGTTCCACAAACGACATTGTTTGTTATGCCGTTCTGACTGGGCTAAAAACAACACAGCCTATGAAAGCAGGAAGCCGATGCTACAAGATTAAATTGATTTAATATCAGGTAGAAATTGCTGCAACTTTTTGCAGCAAAGCTAGCCTCATGTAGGGTAGTGGCAGGCTAACCCTAGCACTGTACTATCACAATACCCCTGTAACCCAAATTAAGTACCTTCTGGGCCAATGTAACTTGGGAGGTCATTCATGATTTTCCAGCTGTTCAGGATTTTGGGAAGAAGAGCTGATTTTGTGTTTTCTCCACCCAGGGCTAAATACTGTGTGTGCTGTCTGGTATGACGCTATGACACATGGAACCCCATTGGGCCAGGCAGGAAGGCTAACCCTTTCTCTCACACAGACACACACACACACACACACACACACAGGCTGAAAACTGGCCCGTGGCTGGCATGACACATAGCTGCCATTAAAAGGACAAACCCCTCCAGCTCAGAGAGCTTCTCTCTTATTAAAGGGGCAGGCATTGGTCACTGGTCACCACCAGCACTTTCTTGCCCTGATGGGTCGGTCTGTGGGTGACTCCAGCTGAACATGGAATGTTTTCTGTTCTGTACGCCATGAAACATTGTGGAATGTCATTACCAGGTTTTCTACTGTATATGTACGTTATGTGCAGTATATATCATTGTAAGCCTTAAGCCAGCCCAATACACTGTTTTCAATAGATTTTCTAAAATGTTTTGGCATTTTGGTTGATTTTAAGGCAATAAACAGTTTCAAAAAATGTTTTGGTGTGATTTGTTGAATTGGGTTCCTTTTTACAAATGTGGTTGGATTTTAGCTCAGATAATCACGTCTCTAAAAAGATTCTAATGCAGTTGGCTTTACAACAAGGCAGATAGTAGAGTAGTCCGAATCAGTCCTTGACATTAAAATACCCTCAAATAAGAGCTGAGAATCTATACTTTAGTCTCATTATAATTGTTTGATTTTAAAACCAAACATTTGGAGTATGAATCTCAAAGAAGAAAGTAAGTCTTCATTGTACATGTACTTACTAGGCATTGTGTTCTTCGGGCCACAAAATAACACATCACATCATTGACCCTAAAACCACGTTTAGGAATAGGTGTGACGTTTAGGAATAGGTGTGATTTATTACTTAGTGGCTCTGGTGCTGTGAGGATTATGATAGCAATATTATTTCATTATATAGATGGATGAGGAGATGGATGGTGGCAATATTATGTCATTATGACGATGGATGAGGAGATGGATGGTAGCAATATTATGCCATTATGACAATGGATGAGGAGATTGATGGTAGCAATATTATGTCATTATGACAATAGATGAGGAGATGGATGGTGGCAATATTATGTCATTATGACGATAGATGAGGAGATGGATGGTGGCAATATTATGTCATTATGATGATGGATGAGGAGATGGATGGTGGCAATATTATGTCATTATGACAATGGATGAGGAGATGGATGGTGGCAATATTATGTCATTATGACAATGGATGAGGAGATGGATGGTGGCAATATTATGTCATTATGACAATGGACGAGGAGATGGCTGGTAGCAATATTATGTCTTTATGACAAAGGATGAGATGGATAGTGGCAGTAGTATGTCATTATGACAATGGATGAGGAGATGGATGACTACACTGCAAACGGGAATTCATCTCCTTACACTAGCTGTGTCATTATGTTGTTTTTGTTGTCGTTTGCTGTCATTGTGTTTGTTGTTGCATTTGTTGTTTTTGCATAGTTGAAATGCACTTTTGTTTGGGGGATAAATGTTGTTGCCAAATACATTTGAACCAAATACAGTATGTGTCAGGTGAGGCAACTCTTAAAATATGAGGGGAAAGAGATGAGCAAATGGTTACGGAGTTGTTGCTCATCATGATGGATTGAAGAAAGCCCATGATTTCAGCAGAGAACTCTTCAGTCAAGGCTCCTGTCCTGCTGGTATGTTGGTTGTGTGTTTGCATTCCCGGTCTTCCTCTTGTAGCCTTGCCAGCTAGGCACGTTAAGCTGCTTCAGCGTACCATTATGTGAGGAAGCTGAGGCTATAAGCCGTCTATGGATCAAAGTCGACGGATCAAACCGCACAACGGACCTTTTGTTTGGCGTGTTTGCTTCTGAGCTCCCTCACATGTTTATTCTTGGTAAACTGCAGAGTGGCTCAGATTTAAGTAGACACATTACACAACACAACAATACAATGGTTTGAAATGCATATCAAAGGAAAGGCCTCGTAGGATTTTACGTTCAAGGACTATTGAAAAGGACTGTCGTAGTTGTCTTACACAAGGCCGCGGGTGATATATTTGTTAAATCACCTCAGTTTTTGCACATTGTATATGCCTAAGTATTGGAAAGCAGTCTAAATCTATTGTCTTGTGCGACTTCAGCACACACATTTCCTTTCTTTCCTTCCATACACTCTTTGACAAACCACCTGCAACAGAAGTCACATGTCCGTGCTTCCCCTCCTCCAAAAGGCCGTCTGCATGTCCATTCTTTCCCCCTGCTCTGGAGTCGTGGAAATGAAGGAAGCAATGTTGTGTCAAAGCCATTCTTTGGGCAAGAACAAACTGGTGTTTTTTATGAGTGGAGAGGTCCCCTGCAAAGGCAGCTAGCCTCAAAGACGGCACACTCAAAGACAGCACACTCAAAAGACAGCACACTCAAAAGACAGCACACTCAAAAGACAGCACACTCAAATGAATGTTGACAATGAAATTCCTGACCACCACTCTAGCTTGAGATCCTGCTCACCCCTCTTTCCTATTGGCTCTATAGACGACTACAGCCCGCAGTGTCAAATCAGGTTTTTCTCTGCAGAGAAAACAAAACAATCATTGCCTTTTTCCAAAGGCAACTTATACAACAGTTTTTTTCTGAGGAAGAATTGATGAGTGAACCACTCCTGAATCACTTTTGAATAACTTATTCCTAAATCATATTGTGTCGTTACAGAACATAACGAGCCAACAGTGATTATATGACTCTTTGGTTGTTTTGGTCAGTTTGTTGGTTAACTTTGGAACAGTTTCACCTTTTGATCCCAGCCAATGAAGGGCTGAGAGGAATTTCCACTGCACACAATGTGTGACAGTGAATTCAGCACAGAGGCACCATTTTATCTCATTGTGCTCCGGCTCGAGCGTGTGAATAAAGTGAGCATTGTTCTCTGGCCCGATGGTAAGTGGCAGGGTTGCAGATGACAAGCTGAGAGGGCGTCTGCGTTTCAGGGCGGCCATTGTGTTAGCCCTCCCGGTTGTCTGCATTATCAAGTCCCATTCATCTGGCTTAACTGAGTGGCTGCACTTCACTCGTGACACAGTCCCTGCGCCTCCCGGGTGCGTGATCCATGTACCGACAAAGACCACGTACAAGGCGTAAGAGGCCCCTACGTCACGCTGAAATGAGGCAGTAACGTGTACTCCGAGGTCACAGTAGTGGGCTTCGCGTAGGCAGAACGTACGTTTTATTTCTTTGAACGGTATGGGTGGCTTGTGTCCTTTCTGTGATTATTTATAGTGGACGCATGTTACTGCTAGCTTAGGGTTTTTCCACTCAGTGTGTCCCCATAGCTGTACATTCTGTGGACTTGGCCTTTGCCATTAACAGTGCTGATGTAGCAGAAAAGGTGGCACCAAACGCCCACCTTCTATTCAGCTGGGGGAGTGGCTCTACCTCCCATTTGTTCCTCTCTCCCTCCCTCCCTCCCTCCCTCTCTCACTCACTTTCTGGAGCATGGGACTTGGATGGTCAAGCCCAAGGGTTGGAGCAGTTGTGTGAATGGATTGGCTTCTTCACAGAACTGTGGTAGAACCCGGTAACACTCTACCAGCAAGTGTCAGAGGGTGATGTTATCGGTGAACTCCTTGATCACATGGAATTGCATTAGACAGCTGAATAGTATATTACGTTTTTTTACTGATTTTCAATTGGAAGTCTACCGCTCCTGCTAACCAACTGTGGACAGAATGCACACGGTATGTTCAGTGTGACTCAGTGTTATTTTGGCTTTGAGGGAGGCATTTCTGTCAGTTTGTCTGTTTCACCTTTGAGCTATTGTAGTCTGCATTTTGTTTATTGTGTAGCATTAATTTTTCTTGGAGATGTATTAAAGGTGATCGCTACAATCTCATTTGATATTTTTATTTCTTGTTAAAGGGATAGTTTACCCAAACAACAAAATTGGTGTCTATGGAAAACGTTTGATAGAAATCCATGCTTTAGTTTAGTTTTCTGGTACTGTTTCGAAAAGCTAGCATTTTGGCATGTGTGTCACCAATAGTAACCAATTCCATAGAGCTATTTTAACATTTTGTTGTGCATCATATACATAGGCCTACAAGTAGTTCAAAAATGTATTTGAAATTAATTGTTAGGCCCAACAAAAGGCCCACATAAATGATCTGAACGTAATGTCTGAAGAATACTTTTATTGGTACCTAATCATTTTAATGGTACTTGAACAAATTACAATTTCCACATAATGACGGTACAGTATGCATGTCATATTGAACCAGTCTCCACAGGCATTTGTTGACCATCACAATACATTTCAGTTCATGGACCTGGATAAGTACTTGTGCCACAAATGCTAAAATGCTACTATTTTGAAATAATGCCAGAGAAGCTAAACCAACGTGTATTTTCCTGTCATGCTTTTGTTAAGGACACCAATGTACCTTTATATATTTCGGGTGAACTACCCCTGTAATTGTTTGTCGGGATGTGGCTATCAGAAATCTCCCCTCCACATACTCCTTGATGTGTAGACCCAGCCTTTCCTGTCATTAAACAATGAGGACTCTTTAACCCTGAACTCTCTGTCCCCCCCAGTCTCCACGTGCATCACCACCTGTAAGAAGCCGGCTCCTCCGCCCGTGCCTCCCCGCACCACCTCCAAGCCCTACATCTCAGTGACCGTCCAGAGCAGCACCGAGTCGGCCCAGGACACCTACCTGGACCAGCATTCTGAGCGGGACCGCCGCAGCGAGACCATCACCAGCCAATCCAGCCAGGCCCACAGCAACTCCTCCGACAGCCTGGACAGCACCCGGGCCAACAGCCTGGCCCGCGGAGCGTCCCGGCCCATCCCCACGCCCGTTGCCACGCCCCGGGAACCCTTCATCAACGCCGCTGCTGTCCACCACGCCGCCACAGGGACTGACACCAACGACTCGTTCCAGCGTGAACCCCCGAGGACGACGGCCACCAACAGGGGGAGCCTTACGGCTGAAGAGCCCCGAGCTGAGATTGTTCCCCGGAGGAAGCTATCATCCATAGGCATACAGGTGGGGGTCAATCATGTTATAGTTAGACAGACAGGTGGGGGTCAATCATGTTATAGTTAGACAGACAGGTGGGGGTCAATCATGTTATAGTTAGACAGACAGGTGGGGGTCAGTCATGTTATAGTTAGACAGACAGGTGGGGGTCAGTCATGTTATAGTTAGACAGACAGGTGGGGGTCAATCATGTTATAGTTAGACAGACAGGTGGGGGGGTCAATCCTGTTATAGTTGGGCAGACAGGTGGGGGTCAATCCTGTTATAGTTGGGCAGACAGGTGGGGGTCAATCCTGTTATAGTTGGGCAGACAGGTGGGGGTCAATCCTGTTATAGTTGGGCAGACAGGTGGGGGTCAATCCTGTTATAGTTAGACAGACAGGTGGGGGTCAATCCTGTTATAGTTAAACAGACAGGTGGGATCAATCCTGTTATAGTTAAACAGACAGGTCGGGGGTCAATCATATTATAGTTAGACAGAAAGATCGGGGGTCAACAATGTTATAGTTAGACAGACAGGTCAGGGTCAACAATGTTATAGTTAGACAGACAGGTGGGGGTCAACCATGTTATAGTTAGACAGACAGGTGGGGGTCAATCCTGTTATAGTTAGACAGATTGGTGGTGGTCAATCATGTTAGAGTTAGACATACAGGTGGGGATCAATTATGTTATAGTTAGACAGACATGGGAGTCAATCATGTTATAGTTAGACAGACAGATGTGTGTCAATCATGTTATAGTTAGACAGACAGGTCTGTGGTCAACCATATTATAGTTAGACAGAAAGATCGGGGGTCAACAATGTTGTAGTTAGACAGACAGGTCGGGGTCAACCATGTTATAGTTTGACAGAAAGGTGGGGGTCAACCATGTTATAGTTAGACAGACAGGTGTGGGTCAAACATGTTATAGTTAGACGCAAAGGTGGGGGTCAACCATGTTATAGCTAGACATACAGGTGTGGGTCAAACATGTTATAGTTAGACGCAAAGGTGGGGGTCAACCATGTTATAGCTAGACAGACAGGTGGGGAGATGGATCAGAAATGTAAATTATAACATGCAGATTAAAGTGATGTCACTGACTCCATTAGCGCTTTAAGAAACTGATTGAATTTGCATGAGCCAGGTTGCCACTTAAACTTTCTGCATCACTTACCTGAACTTGTGGTATGTTTTGAGAATGCTTTGTCTAAAGAGAACAGTACACGGAACAGGTTTTTTTCCACCATTTTCAAATGTGCAAAAAATGCAAAAAAAATGTATCTGACAAAGCGAGAATGTTGAATTACGGGCCTTATTGTGTTGTCACTGATATTATTGTGTTTTATATTCAGGTTATGCTCTTATCAGTGACGTTATGGTGCTGTCAATAATGTTATTGTGTTTTATCTTCAGGTTATGCTCTTGTCAGTGACTTTTTGGTGTTGTCAGTGACGTTATGGTGTTTTCAGGGACGTTATGGTGTTTTCAGTTTCCTTATGGTGTTGTCAGTGAAGTTATGGTGTTGTCAAATATGTTATGGTGTTTTCATTTACGTTATGGTGTGGTCAGTGACTTCATGGTGTTGTTATTGATGTTATGGTGTGGTCAGTAACATCATGGTGTTGTAATAGATGTTATGATGTGTTCATTGACATTATGGTGTTGTCAGTGGCATTATGGTGTTGTCATTGACGTTATGGGGTTTTCAGGGATTTGCCAGTGTTGGTATGCTATGCCGTTAAGGGTATTGTCACTGATGTTATGGTATTGTCATTGAAATTATGGTGTGGTAACACTACAATTCAGTGGCATTATTGTGTTGTCTTTTGTTTCACCTTATTGATTATACAGTGTAACAGTGTTGTCAGAAACTCTATATTGCTGTCATTAACCGTGTATGTTTATTACTTTTTTGGGTGAACACTGGAGCAAAAGCATGGCACTATTTTGGTATTGTCTGGTTGAGAGGTGGTGTGTTTGTGACCTGCTATCGTACCATTGACAACAGCATTAAAAATACAATTGTGAACCGCTCATGTAACTACAATCTCTGATTTTTCAAGATTCAATTTCAATCAGTCAAAATAATGTGCGCTCCCCTCATATTTTTGGGAGGGTAAAACTAACCATTGATTATGTTAAAAAATAATCAACCCCTGTACTTGACTGTTCTGATACAGGTTGTTTCTTACGCTTAATGCTTGTATGAGGCTTATTACATTTCTTTTTTAAAGAATCTTTATCTGCTAAATAAAAAACATACTACTCATCCTTGAAAAAAGACTGCTATTCATCCTTGCCTGAGGCAAACATTATGGTTTCATTTTATTATTAAATGTTTTTTTTAAGTGTTCAGGGATGAGACATGTCATGCATTTCTCAGGTGCTTGTCGCACATTTTACAACGCCTTGAGAAGTGTTTCAAGATCCACACTGAATTAACTTAGCAAGCTTTTGAGATGCACAACCCATTTGCAGAAAACAGTCATGTGAAAATGTAAGTACACTCCCTGGAAAGTTTTTTATATATTATTATTTTTTACATTTTTTATGTATTTGGACACATAGAAGTCTGAGCTAACTTCCATCCAAATTAATTGATAAAGGTAACGCTTTGTAACAAACCAGCATTCCATAAAGATGAACAAAATGGTCTGGTTTGGTCTTAACCATATGGGTGTGTGGTAATACACCATGCCAAGATCAAAAGACCTCCCTGAGGCCCTCAAGGATTATTGATGCCCATCAGTCTGTTAGGTTGAAAAGCTGTTCCCGAGCAATTCAAAGTACACCGTTCCACTGTCAGACAGATCACCTACAAATCCCAAAACATCCAAACGGATCGTCCCACCAAATTCTGACTGAAGGACGCTCATCACAGTATGTAGAGCAACATCAAGGGATCTGAAGGCCTTTCTTGCCCCAATCAATTTTAAAGTACCTGAGTCAACTGTCAGACTGTTAACATTGCCTGGGAGATCAGGAAGGAAGAAGCCAACCTCACAGCTGAACTGAACATGCAAGCGCATAATCATCCAAAAAACACAAGCAGCGCTAAAATAGAATGACTCAAAATGAATAAATGGAGGGTTATTAAATGTCTGAGTCAACGCCCAGATTTCAATCTTATCTAAATCCGTGTAATAAAGACCTTGAACATGACGCTGTCAAAGCTGTACCGTAAAAAATAATGTCTTCCTGTTGATGTAAGAGACTGATAAACAGTTACCAGGAATGGTTACATTACCTTAATTCAGCCAAGGGGGGGTGTAACACCAGTTATTAAAGCTGTGGGTATACTGACTTTTTCCTCACTATTTCAATTTCAGTAGATTTTTTATGAATAAATGATTGCAAAGTATAATATTTCAGTGTCATTAATGAGGTTACCTTTGTCAATAGTATTACAGTGAAGATTGCATGTTTATGTAAAACACAACTTTCCAGGGGGTGTATTGTTTTCATGGACAACCTGGGAGAAATCCTCCTTCTATAGATGACAAAGGCTTTGTTGATTGAAGTCTTGTTTTTTGATTGGCTGTTAGGTTGACTGCATTCAGGAGGAAGTCCAGCGAGAGCAGACACCAACGCCGCCATTGGTCAGATTCCAGTCGATTGGAATCCAGGCAGACGACAGTTGGCAGTAAGTGCCTCTCATGCCTCTGTCATGCCACACGTCCAAACCGTTTCCTCTGAGGAAATAATCTTTCAGCATCACGCAATAAAACAAATCCTAAATGTATTCATCCCTCTGGAACCTTTTTTATGTAAACATCCAGAATTCAGCTCCACATAAGCTGTGTAATGTTGCATGTGTTTCCATGACAACAATGGTGTGAAGGACATGGGCGCCATTTGAAGGTTGTTGGTTATCTTCCGTAGCTTGCCCAGTTTCATGATGTATTAAATGCCAGGAAGCCTTTGAATGCCAAACTCCTCTTTTGTTGTTTCTCTTTGAACTCCAAGTCTGAATGCAGTGTTTTTTTTATACCAGCTGGCTGTAGCTCAGAAGTAATCTCACAATTTGAATGCATCTGAATGTGGAGTTAATCTACTCTTATCTGAGCCAGTCAGGTCGAAATAGAGTTTTGCCTTACTTCAGTCTAACATAGCTTGTGAGTTTGGTGCTTCTTTATGTCTACATAGTTAAGCATACACCCTTTTGAAAACACCACTTGATTTTTAATCAACTGAGTTTTAAATATTGTCCCCTATTCCTGCCCCCTTATAAGTCTGCTATTGACATATTGCACTAAGTATTCATTTTATTTCTACATATTTATGGGGGTTTTTGCACTTAAGAGTTTTGTCAATTGAATTGAATCAAAGCTGAGGCAGGATTGTAGCCAGGGTCAAACAAAGTTCAGTGTATCTAGGTCAGGTTGTGAATCAACCAGCCCAGCTATTTGGGTCCATATCTATTGAGCAGCCCAATATGTAATGTCTTCCACTGAGAATATTGTTTTGTAGCAGGAAAGAGCTTGATCATTTTTGTTCCTCTAGGCTATGCTTTTACACAACAATAACCACTGTAACAGTCTGCTGAGTTACCACACTTATGTTAGACTTGGTAAGTGTTTGGTTACCGGTGTGCTCTTCGTCTCCAGGTTTACACAAACCCATATTAGATAATGATCTATCACGATGTCTTCATGTTTGCCGTCGATATTAACCTGGCACTGATCTCTTTTTCCCGGTCAACTGTTTTTCTCAGACTCTGTCAGTCCATTAGCATGGCCTCCAGACAGGACACCGACTCAGACACACAGGATGCCCCGGTCACCTCCAGCACCAAGCCCGTCCCTGAGAAGAAGAACATGGTCAGCAGCGCCTGCCAATCCATGGACTCTCCCCCACGCGGTGCCCCGCCCACTGCCAGCACGGGCACGTCACCGCCACCGCTGCGCCAGATCCTCATGCGTTCCACCACGCGCACCTCCTCCGACTCCTTCTCTGAGAGTCTGGACCCAGCCCTGGACCCCTCGTCCCTGCCCCCTCCGGACCCCTGGCTGGAGACGGGGACTGGGAACGGGGTCAGCGGTCACACCAACACGGCCCCTCTAGGACCCGCTTGCCGGCCCGACGGCCACTGGTTCCTGAAACTGCTACAGGCTGAGACGGGCCGCATGGAGGGCTGGTGCCGACAGATGGAGCAGGAGACCAAAGACAACCAGCTGTCAGAGGAGGGTAAGGTAGACCGTCCACGTCACAGGGCCGAAGCCATTCTGACTGGACCTCAGAGACTAGTGCTCGACCGTAGGACTCAGAGACACACACACACACACACACACACACACACATCATATAAACACACGCAAAAGATCTTAGTGAAGCAAACGCATTACAAGAGATTCTCTTGACCAAACCAAGAACAAGCCAACCTAATATTGGGCTGTGTTTGGTTGTCATGTGACTCTTATAAAACGAATGCACTGATTGTAAGTTGCTCTGGGTAAGACTGAACGACTGAAACGTCGATGTGAGTGTCCTTTTCTCCCACTGGCAGCTTAGAATCCGATTACTGCAGGACCAAACAAACAGCCAAACCTCATGGCCGTAACATGTCGGTATCAGCAGTTCCACCAACATGGCGTTTTTTGGTCCGAGTTTCAGCGCCGCAACTGCAAACGGAAGTGCTGAAGCCTTCTGAAGTGCCTGTGGAGGCTCAGACGGATGCCTTTGGATAGGACTGAGTCAGTCCCACAAGGCCTTAGCACACATCTCTAGCGAAGGTTGCCCACATTTGCCTGGGTTCACTTTGGGGAAGAGGCCAGGGTGTTTTGCTAGGCTAGCAATGTTAGTTTGAAACGGCTGGGATTGTTATCTGAGATCTCCTCGTGTCTCCTATGACGAATGCTTCCTGCTCACAGATTTCCTTGCGGTCTAGCTTTCAGTTTAATTGTGCAGAGAGGGGAAATTATGCAAAGACAACCAGGTCTTGTCTCTCGGGATGCCTAATGTTATAAGTTCCTGTTAGAACTACTGACCTTGGAGTGTGTGGTCTTTGCACCCGAGGAGATTGACTTTTTCAGTACATATCAGAACACACTATTTGGGTTTATATGAGGGCACAGATATGGATGTACAGGAACACCTATTACACATCAGTTACTGTGTGAAAAGACTCTTCCTACATGGAACATCCAATGACTTTAGAGATGCACCATTGACTGTGTGTGTGTGTGTGTGTGCGTGCGTGCGTCCGTCCGTTCGTGCGTGCGTGCGTGTGTGTGCACGCTTTCATCTGCAGTGTTGGGGAAGGTCCGCAGTGCAGTTGGCAGTGCTCAGCTCCTGATAACCAAGAAATTTGAGCAGTTCAGAGGACTGTGTGAACAAAACTTGGTAAGTTACTACCCCAACATTACATTACTACCCCAACATTACATTACTACCCCAACATTACATTACTTCCCCAACATTACATTACTTCCCCAACATTACATTACTTCCCCAACATTACATTACTTCCCCAACATTACATTTCTACCCCAACATTACATTACTACCCCAACATTACATTTCTACCACAAAAAATCATTGCTACCCCGACATTACTTTACTACCCTGAAATTACATTACTAACCCAACATTACATTACTACCCCAACATTACATTACTACACTAACAAAACATCACAATACTTCCCCAACATTACATTACAACCCCAACATTACATTTCTACCCCAACATTACATTTCTACCCCAACATTACATTTCTACCCCAACATTACATTTCTACCCCAACATTACTTTACTACCCTAACAAAACCTCACAATACTTCCCTAACATTACATTACAACCCCAACATTACATTTCTACCCCAACATTACATTTCTACCCCAACATTACTTTACTACCCTAACAAAACCTCACAATACTTCCCCAACATTACATTGGCTTGCTGGTTTAACCTCTTTAACAAGAAATGCAGTCTATATAGCTTTAAACCAAGACTAGTCATGCAGAGCTATTTAATGTTTAAACAATCAACCTAAAAGGCAACACCTGGGCAACAAGAAACATCTGTCAGTCACATGTTCCAATAGTTTTGTTCACTTGAAAAATGGGTGGGTTCAAACAAAGGGTGGTATGTCCTGAGTTGTTTAACACATCTAGATGTGAATACCAGGAAATGAAAGCTGAAATCCTGAACTCTTGTCTCATACTCATCTTTTGATCTTAAACCCAAATGTCTTCAGTGAACAACAAAAACAAAGGAATTTGCCTTGCCGTTCCAATACTTTTGGAGGGGAATGTTATAGGTGTATGAAAAAGCATCAAGCTCCAGAAATGGTCCCGTTCATAAGTAAATAAACTTTTATTCTTTATATTAAAAATAAACACTACATTTGTTTTTGCAGGCACCGTATTTGTGTGATTTGTTAGCTGGGGAGCGTCTGTTTTCATGCTAGTTCTACAATCTTTTGTCTTGTTTTATTTAAATCAAAGAGAATGGTCTCCCATCGAAAGGTCTTGACAGCTGAATTTACATTTTAAAAACATGGCAGTGAGTTGAGCCAGACATATTTTGGATCGACGCTTTGAACCCAGTCTACTTGCAGCTGCAAAGACCCGGTGTTGCCAAGAAACACAAGCCAATCCGACCATAATAAACAACAGCCTGGTGAAGAATAGTAAGCATGAGTCAGTGAGACCTTCTGGGGCCCTGAGTGGCACAGCAGGCCGGGTCTGCCGCCTGGCCGTAGAGCCGGGTCAACGCCTGGCCGTAGAGCCGGGTCAGGCCATGACTGGGAGTCTGGCTATCAACCTAACAAATCTCATATAACATTGTTTATAAGCATAAAGCCACCCGTCCCTCCCTTTTAATTTCTTTTTATTTTAGTTTATGTGTGTAGTTCTGATGAGACCGTTGTTAACTTTTAACCCTGTGTTTCTTTGCCAGTCAAAAACTTTGAATACCAGCAAATTGAATGTTAATTTACACAGAATCACAGATACATTTGTATGTTTAAGTTTTTCATGAATGTGATTATGTAACTTGTAAACCCATAATTAGTCTACAAAACAAGGATACAGGGTGCAGAAATCTAACTTCTCCAGATAACAGTAAGAGTATTGCTCATAGGGGTTACTCCGGGTAAGTGTCAGCTGAATGGCTGAAATTAAATTAAACGTATTGTGTTGTAGGACAGCTCCCCCTAGAGCCAAAATGGGGACAAAGCAAGACAGAATTAATTTTAAATGTCCCTTTAATCCCTTAATTTCTCTCTTATTAAATCCTTTTTCTACCCACTTTTCTTCCCCTTTTCTCACATCCTTCCAGAATGTGAATGCCAATCCTCGGCCCACAGCCCCAGACCTGGCAGGCTTCTGGGACCTTCTACAGCTGTCCATCGAGGACATCAGCCTGAAGTTCGACGAGCTCTACCACCTCAAGTCAAACGATTGGCAGACCACCCCCGTGGTCCACTCCCCCCCTGAGCGGAAGGTACTTCCAACCCCTGCAGCCCTGTGCCCAGGCTGGGGTAGGAAAGCCGCCGTAACCGGCCTCTCTCCTCCCTCCCCGCCTCCCCTCTCTTAACCCCCCCTTGGTGTGAGGCAAACACTAATAGGGGGGGTCCCAGCAGATGCTCAGGGGCCAGGGAGACGACAGCTTCCTTTAAACATGCATGATGTTCACTCTCAAAAAGGGCAGTTTGTTTATCACAATGTCAGCGCTTTTAAGGCCCTCCTTTGAGCATGCATGTCGCAGTAAATATCCTTTTCTGAAGTCTCAAGCATGGCAACGGTAAAAGTTTATGCCGCTCCATTTCACTGCGTCTCGCCGTGACGTTACATTTAGTGTGACTTGTCCTGCTGCATTTGAACTGTAGGTCACGTCAACCTCAATATTTGTCATCTTATTGTCAATATTGCGGCACTTTTATGGTGTGCAGTTCAAATAGGGTTGCTGTCTTGTGTCCTCACCCTATTGTTAATTTAGTGTCTTGACTTTCAACACGGTTGGTTGTGTTATGTCAACCGTTATTCATGTCTTGTTGAAAGCATCAGCCCACTCGGTGTCACTGTCAAAAGGCCCATATCTGACAAATGAAACTCAAAATGTGTTTGTTTTTTTACAACCTTCGTGTCCTCTGTTGCTTTGTTGTTTTTGGCAGAAAACCTCGCATCTTCAAAACTGAAGCTTATGATAAAAAAAAGAACAAATCAAACATGTAAGAAAATAAATCAGACAACACTTTAGAAGTTGGATATCGAATACTCTTCTAAAGTCTTAGCATTTTAAAATGGACTTTTAATCTACTGAACAGAGATCAGGTTTTCTTCCAACACCCACAATGCCTTGCATCCTTTCACCTCTCACCTCTCATCTCTTGCCTTACACCCCGACCCCCCCTCCCTCCCATATCTCTTCTGCCCCCTTGTGGTTGACTCCGTCCATTGTGGCCCACCACCACCAGGAGGACCAGAAAGAGCCCCCTCCAGTGCCAAAGAAGCCCGGTAAGGGGAAGCCGGCGCTGGGCCGTGAGAAGAGCGCCGACTCCGTCTCTTCCAGCTCCTCAGCGGAGAAGCAGCGGACGGAGGCCCGCAAGCGCCTGCTGGCCGCCAAGAGGGCTGCCTCGGTCCGGCAGAACTCTGCCACTGAGAGTGCCGACAGTATCGAGATCTACGTCCCTGAGGCCCAGACACGCCTCTGAGGGAGAGACGGGGAGAGAGAGAGAGAGAGAGAGGGAGGGAGGGAGGGCCTTTGAGATGGGTATAGGTAGCTGGGGGGGATTTGGGGTCAAGTCACCAATCACACACAGGATAGGCTGCTCTTGGTTCCACCTAGTCCAGATGAATTGAGAAGGAGCGTGATAAAGATAAGGGACAACTTTAAGGATGTAGACTGTGGGCAACGCTTGTCCCCCCTCGCTCGGTCGCCGTGGGATCACCTCAAACGCAGACTTTGTTACTATCATTACTGCTCTTTAATATTATTCTGGAAATTGTTATTGATTATATTATTATCTCCTAAAGAAACTGTATCAAGACTGTTTTAGATGTACCTGTATCTTGGCTGTGAGAGATCTAATAAGCAGACAGAGTAGGCAGTTGTTCTTTCCCATGCCCCTCCCCCTTCCATGCCTCGGCCAAAACCCATAGTTTGCACAATGACACTGTGTGGTCAAACACACACACACACACACACAGACTCCGAGAAGCACACGTGCACACACGCTTTAAACTCTCTGCTACCAATGTCTTCCTGGTGCGTTTTGGTTTAGTTTGTTTTCTACAAGCCCCTTGTTTGCATTCAGAATCAGGTTTTCCATTTTTGAGACCAGGGTACTACAAACTGACAGAGGAAATTGGGGTTTTGGCTAAGTATTGTCAAATTTCACCACTTGCATATTTGAGAGGTGTTGAAAGCATAATTCATTCATACAATGTCTCCAACCTTTTTAAACTAACTTTTTTAAGGTACCTTTTAACTCAAAACACTTGCGTGTCAAAAATTATTAGAATGTAATTTAAAGATTTTACTTTTCCATTTTTGGAGTCTTTTGGTTTTTGGATGTCTTCACAATCCCATAACAGACACACTTGGCACTCTCGTGTCATGGTACTGGTCTGAATTAACTTGAAGATCCTATTCAGAAGGCACTAAACAAACAACAACAACAACAACAAAAGAACTAGACAAAAAAAGAGACTGTGCAAAATCTACAAGAAAGGTTTGTTTTTGTTTTATATTGCAAAACACTTTGCTATCTTATTAATGGAACATAACTCAGGTTATGATGAAGGAACAGGACATTGAGAAAAATCCTACAAGACAAAATCTGCATTGGTTCCTCGTTATTTCAATATACTTTACCAACATATTGATGTTGCTATTTCATTGAACATTTCAGAAGTCACCATGTTACATCCAGCAACTCAGGTTTGCAGGAGGCATGTGCCAGCAATGGAAAGGTTACATTTATTATCCCACCTTATGCCCCAGTTCTACACACATCCCCTTTCAGGTGAATTTTCCACTATTCCCCCCCTAACACTACTTAAAAAGTATGGAAAGTTGTGGTACATTTCAACCCCCAATTCTGGTCAATCCAGTCATGATTTGATCTGAAGTACTATAGTGAATTCCTATTTGGAATTGTGTGTAAGCATTACAATTTTTTTTAAACTCCAATATTGGGCTTGATGTGTAATATGTTGTTTATATGTGCATAATCTGTTAGTAGAATCACAATCGTACCTCAGTTAGACATTGAATTGCATCTTTCTACACACGTTCTTTTGATGAGATGGAACAAAGATTGGCACATAAATGACATCCAGCCCCTGGAAAGTTGCCTTTATATATTTGTACACATGGATATTCAAGCAAAATTCCAACCACCTATATTGATAAAAGATAAATACAAAAATCATACAAACTTTAAACAACATTTGTGCAATTAAAATTAACAGAAATGCAATTTCCTTAGGCAGAGAAGTGGTAACTACAAGAAAATTATTAGAGTAACTTGTTTTACTCCTTAATAGAGAGTAACCTTCCATTAAACCTGGTCGGTTTGGTCTTCACCATATGGGTGTGTTGTATCACATCATACCAAAATTGAAGCTGCATTTCACTAAGAAAATGCATTTCTGTTGATTTAAATTATAATTTCTAATGAATTATAGCAAACCATAATCTGACAGTGTTGTTGTTTATCATTATTGTCAACACTGGACTGGTACTGAGAAGCAAGCCTGGGTTGTAATACAGGGATAGGTGGAGAATATTTTATTTATATACTTTGTGTATTTGAATATGTATTTCCCAAAACAAGTACTTTTGTTTTAGTTTTTTCTAATGATTATTTGAAAATAATAATATTCACTCTGACCAAATATTGACGAGGATTCAATAATTAGTTCAATTAATATGGATATTTGAACCCAGGTTTAATGGGGACTGAATAATATTTTTTGTTACTGCATTTACTTTCCCACATCATGGATCCTGACTAGAAACACATTTCCAAAGAGGTGGATAGAGAAAAGGCAAGGAGATAAGGAAACAGTAGAAGAG
Organism: Esox niger; assembly: GCA_016801105.1. Lineage (NCBI taxonomy): Eukaryota > Metazoa > Chordata > Actinopteri > Esociformes > Esocidae > Esox > Esox niger. Next base: position 39,303 of record JACXGJ010001842.1, read on the forward strand.
GAAACCACTTCCGACAATTAAGAATTTTTTGTTGCACTATGTTGGAAATAGTTATCCCCTGACTGGTAATAGTTTGCACTACATATTTATTCTCCATGACATGTTTTGGAGGGAAGAATTTCATCCTGGATTGAAGCAGAAACACATTGTATTTTTATTTGAACAATTTCCCACTGTTAAGTGTTTTATTTTTTACTTTATACATAATCAACTACCTACACTTTTTTGTAACTCTTAAATTCGGTAATGTTTTTGGCATCTTTTCTTTAACTATTGTTGGTATGTCAACAAAAAATAAATCAATGACCCTTATTCTTCTAACGGAAATTAAAGATCGCTATATCAAGAAAAGGTGATATAATATTGAGGTGGGAAAGTATACTGGAAATTGTTCCTGGCAAGTGATAAAAATATCTCACCAAACATTTCACACTGCACTCACTACTGTAAGTTGCTCTGCTGAATGACCGAATCAAATGTATTTTATCTGTAGATTTACTTTGTCATATGTGCATATCTTATTCTCTGAGGGTGAAAGGTCAATTACGTTGCAAGTCTGGATGTAGATTCCCCCATTTATTAGAGGGGTACATGTTCAAAGCGGTGAAGGGTAAAGAGACACCAGTCACTGATCTAGTTTGGATTTAGAATTTCCCACATGAATGGTTTAAGTAGCAACCCAGTCTACATTTCACCTCGTTTAACACTTGATTTACTTAATAAAAAGCACATCTCAACAGGTGGTCCTGCGATGTCACGACCGTGGGCATTTTCTTTTTTGTTCTCTATTGTTCCTTTATTGTTCCTCAAGCTGAAGGTTGATGACATCATGATTACCCATTTGACGAACTTCCAATTCAACAAAGTTTGGAATTTTGCCATAAAATGTGCATATTTTGCTCAAGTTTTATTTTCCCTATAGTGGGTACCTTTCTGTACTTATACATTAGATAGTAGTTTTCTACATTGGACATTAGTTTTATACAGGAAAAAGACAAAAATGACTAGAAGATCTTTAAACTTAAGATTGAGGGATTGGAACCAGGTGGTAAATCCTGTACCTTAAGTGGAAACTTCAAACAGAAATGCCAAAGGTGGGTTAAAAACATCACACCGTAGTTGTGCACTGCACCCTGGTGAACTACTGAAAAGCAACAGTTGGCAATCAATAAGAGGTTTCCCAACATGCTTTACATTTCCAACCAGTTCTGGTTTTGATTAGTTATGATAAGTAGCCATTGTAGTTGCATAAAATGACTGTTCAATTGCATATTTGTGTTAATTTCTGGTGATGCGTGAGAAAACATGACTTTCTTTTCTGTCCCTGTGTGTGAACCAAAAGCTGACGTGCAGTGTCCCATGTCCATTAATACACATTGATATATGGCATGAAGAAGTTACCGGAAACTTTTGACATGCACTAGTACAAAACTAACATTCATATTAGTGCGTGTCATTGGCAACCCCGCAAATCTGAGTCCGGGGTTAAAATGAACGACTTCTCCCCATGTTGGTACTGCCCCGAATGGTGAGAAAACAGTTTCCTCACTTATCAATTAGTGGTTATAATGTCATTTCAACAGCTCAGTTGTTTGAGGAATGGTGCTTTCAACAGCAGGGTCCCTGCATGAATAACGCTGTTTGTGTTCTCTTCAATTCGATGTATATTGTTTTCTCAGCCAAAATGACGGTTTGTATGTTCACTATTTTCTCAGTGAAGGAGGTCTCCCTGATTGCGGACTATTGTTTGCCGGCTTAGCGGATGGCCGTCTTTGCTCTGCCCAGTAAATGGTGGGGTTTGAATCACTCTGGTACCTCTCTGAATGAGTCACTTGAATGCTCCTCAGTTTCACAGCGGCTGGAGTCGTTTGCGCCTCAGGCTTTATTGTGACAGGGGATTGTGTTTGGTTTGAACCTTTACCATAGAGGGGGTTGGTGTGACTCTAGAAGTCTGTAATGTTGTGTTCTTGATTTGCTGTCGTGGTCCAATGTTGTTAGTATTGGCTATTTCTTTTCCCCAATGCTAATACTTAGAATGACTATTTTCTGATGTTCTTGTAGTGCCATTGCACAATCTGTTATATTCTAATATAGGGATCACAAATACTTTTATAACAATATGTATTCAAGCTAAATGACAGAAATATACAGCACCTTGTATAAAGTGGATAGAGCAATGCTTATGAAAAATGTAATGTCAGTACTTCTGTCCGTACTAATAATAGTGGATGTCTATATGACAACACTTGGGCATTGGCAGCTCTTATTTGGTCCTCAAAAACCATTTCCAGTCACCAAGCTTAAGAGAAATAACACAGGAGGTCTTTCAACATTGGCAGTTGTATTTCTGAATGGAATTAAATTATTCAATATGCATTTTGGAAGAGAGACAGAGAAGGAGGGGGAATGAGAGAGAGAATGAAGGAGGGAGGAAAAGAGAAGTGAATTAAGGAAATAAAGCTGTTACAGGAAAACAGGGAGATAGTCCACTGCTTTTCTAATTGACAACGACATGAATATGGAAATTACAGCAAATGTCTGTTCCCCTGGGGAGCCAACTGTCTTTGTCTTCAACACTGAAACAAGACACAGCTTCAATACACAAAATATAAGAAGACCGTCTTCCTGACCCTGTGAGTCACATTCACTGGCACAGTCTTGAAGTATTTTCCAATTATAGTGAAATGCATACAGTACCCCTTAAGCATGTTGTGGACTAAACCAATCAAACCAGGGTTAGGCATGAGTATATATATAATTGATAATTAAGCAATAAAGCACGAGGGGGTGTGGAGTGTGGCCAGTATGCCTTGTCTAAGCTGTGGACACAATGTTTTGCAGAGTGCCGGGATACAGGGCATAGCTGTGTTGCCGGGATACAGGGCTTAGCTGTGGTATATTGGCAAAACCCCAAGACGCTTTATTGCTATTATAAAACTGTTACCATGCAATGAAGGTGATAAAAAGTGGTGTGATGTCATACCTGTGGTATATGGCCTCATATACCCCGTCTAGCAGCCAATCAGTATTTAGGATTTCAACCACCCAGTTTATATGCAGTTGTATCCCTAATATGGCTGAATTGGATTGACCAAGGCCTAAGCCTACAGAAGTAGTTATTCACTTTCCAAGTTTCCAGGCGATTATCTGTTGTGTGTGCATTATTCGATCATGTTTCTAACATCAGGTGGTCATATGTGGTTTTAAGCCCAGTATATACTGCATTGGTGGCAATCGTCAAAAGTAAAATAAATGTTGGATGCCTTCCGGTAATTCACAGATCTTATATTCAAATGGGTCAGAAAGTTTGAAAAGTGTGGCGTGGTTTATAGTTCCTTACTTTATTTCATGTTACTAATGGCCTTCCAAACCCAAGTATTCTGAGTTTATTCATTAAAATGAGTTCACATGTTTGGATCCAACTCACTTCAGATGTTGGTATGATGTTTGTGTCATGTTGGTGTGATGTTAGCTGGTGGACAATCATTTTGGATGTCTTCACTCTTCAGACTGCAGAACCTTTTGTGTATGTTTTTTTCTGCCTTCAAACTTTTCGAGGACAAGCCTGTCATAGGAGACTAAGAGCAAACTAAGTTCTGTGAGAATGAAATCACTTAGAAGTGATCTGCAGTACATTACTCACAAGGCTAAGATTACAAAAGTAATTTGGGGGGTGGGGGGGTAGTCAGTTCACAGACAGCCTGCCTAGAACGAGTACCCCAGGATAGCATTACCCTATATGAAGGAGAAACAAGGCCTTTCTGAATTGGCAATGTGCTTTGCTTTGTACAATTAGCCTACAATCACTTGAGATTGGGGAAGAACCAATGCTCTAGATATATGTAGCAACAAAAGAAAAGACACTATAACAAACAATATTTTTTTATGAAACAAGCACGTACTTTATTGACAAGGAAATTGTTGATATTGATATACAAGGTAGTAAGTCCAGGTTTTTGGTTTTAGTATAAAAGGTTGAGGCAAAGTGTGAATGACTGGATGAATTTGTTCATAAAAATCAAGATTTGCTGTCTATATTTAGTCTGGTAACATTAAAGCATATTGTGAAATACTAAATCAATTTAGTGAATTGGTTCTATGTTAAGATTAACATTTTATGATAAATTAACTCAATAGCCAGCTCCCAGGTGTGTTTGTGTGGTCATTTTCACCACACAAACTGTTCCAGAGCCCAGCTATTCATTCTCCATGTGCTTATTAAAATCACATTATGTTGTAAATAGGAATGAAATGTGAATGCAGAGAACCGATTAATCTTTTACAATGCTGTAGATTTATTTATACAATTTCAAAAAGCTAATTTGTTAAAATACTATGTACTGTATAATGAAGAGAGAATATCATTCAATAAAACGCACACAATACTTTCTCAAAACGTTTACGATGTTTTTGTTTTGTTTTGTTCCATCGCTAAGAATTGGCAATATATGCTTTTGTATTCTAAATTCTAATATAGCGGACTACAAACTGTTCTTCACGAATTGTTGGCAAATCAGAGGATGCTACAACACATGTTTATTACAAAATAGCCTACTTGACATGTCGTCGTCATTTTGAGGTGTCAACAAGCTTTTAGGTGCAGGTAATGTAAAAGCCTGGTTCATGTTTTCGTTGGAAAATGGAACTAGGAAGTGGCACATCCGATTTAATTTGTGTTCAAGCGCGTTTGAAGTCGGAATCATTTTTCAATCTGATGTTCATCTTCTGGTTGAAAAGGTAATTGGTCAGCTGTGAAACTTCCGACCTAGGGAAGCATATATATTTTTTAATAACATTCAAATTTGTCATTCCGATTTGTCTATTATTAAGTAAATGTTAGCAACGGTGACTATAAGCTTACGATGATTCGATAGCACATGAACGTAGCATAAATTCCTGCAATATGTGTCCATGGGAACAATGTGAAAAAGCCTTGACCGTTGATGCGAATATATTTGTGTTCTACTGCAATTTAATATTATTTCACTATCCAGTGCAACACTCTTTTGTCGATATTTGGATCCCATTTATGTAACAAGAATACACGGTCATTTCAGTTACATGAATTAATGTCCCCGCTACACAAGGAATTGCCCTAGTTTGACTGGACCACTATGAAACGCTCGCAAAAACATTGCGTTTGTGTTACCCTAGTTTTTTCTGTCGGAAAAAAAAGCATTCTTGAATCAATTATTTTGAACGTTGAATAAAATGCTTCGCCTGTCAGTCAGTCACTCGGGAGTAATCACATAGGCCTGTCTACTGGAAACAATCAGTGATTGGATCGCTCGGTTGAAGGAGGTGGGCCCATTCCATCTTCGACTGTCAGATTGGCATAGAGCTCGCGTTGTTGTTTGCAGGTAAAGGGAACCGATTGATACACATTACCAAACATATAATTGTTATTTTTGCAAACAACAAAACGCAATGGAAAGAGTATATTCTGTTGAACAGGACGCTTATGTCACAAAAACGAAGAATTGAAGCATTGGGAAGAAAAGTAAACGAGTGCAACACCTTGTGTGCTTGGAAAATCTCGTGTCAACGTTTGGCCTGGGCACGCATTTTACAAGGAACTTTCGACAGCTGCGTGTTTTAAAGCAAACCGTCAACAAAGAATGAAACCCTTCAAACGAGGTAGGAAGAAATTACTTTTTTCATAGCCGTGCGTTCATTGTTGCCCTGGCCACGTCTGGCTGTTTGCTTATGTGCCCGGTTGTTGGTTTTAAATGGAATGCGGCTTTTTGTTGCGAGCAAATGCAGCGTGTGTTTGTGTTTGAATTTGGAGGGACATCTAACCAAGTAGTTATCTTTGGAAGCCAGCATGGTGTCCATCTGGCGGAGCGACAGAGAACAGGACTGCATGTGCGAGGGCGTGCGTGCGTGCAGTGGGTTCTTTGTACATTTGCTACACGATGAGAAGATTGGCTAGCCAACTTAGTCAATGTTTTCTTTGAAATTCTTCGAGCTTTTACGGCATTTCTTCATGTAATTGTGTGTATTTTTCAAGTTTCTACAGCAACGCTCGGCCAAGTATTGGACTGAATTCAAACAGCAGTTAACTGCGATAATAAAAAAAGAGAACACAATTCCAATCACTGATTCGAACTTCATTGTTTAACTAAGTAGCCTGTTAGCATTAAAAGCTAAGTAGCTACGTTTCCTACAACGCCGTGCTAGTCTTTAAAAAATCTTCAAGTATTTTTATAAATCTAACCACAACCGAACATTGTCTGCACGTTATAATTATTTATGTTTTTTCAATGCACTGAGGATTTTGAATCGCTAGCGCCTGTAGCTCGACAATAAAGAACGGCCATTGCTTTGTAAACAAAATCTGGGCATGACAGGGGAACAACGAGATGCAAGCTAGCCACCTCTCATCATTAACTTTGTCGTAAATTAGCTGATTACCTATACCGTTGCTTATGATAACATTATTTTACTCACCATGGTTGTTTTTTGCCAGCTTAGATAAAGGTAATTCGTTACTAACCATGGTTACATTACTTGCATCCTATCTAACGAACTTATGAGAAATTGTTAAAGTTGCAGAAAATATTGACAACAGACTCAAACGTCATACCAGTGTTTTAGCTAGCAACTGTATTAATATAGCATACATATAGCTTTTGATGTATTTTTTCCCCCCATGATTCCAGAAGCTTGCCGCTAATGTCCAGCAAGTCATTGATAGCCCGTTCAATTTTGGGATGTAAAAAAGTTTTTAAAGAATGTAAATTGCTCCAGGACACTGAACTGCCCTGGCAAGAGGTGAAAATAACCCCTCGCGGAGTCTATAGATCCCTCGCGGCTGGAGATGGTGATATGCACACAATCTCCTTTGTGTGGACAGGCTGCCCCCGGGGGTCAGATTTCACCCAGGGAAAGACATCTACTGCAGATTCTGTACCCAGGGAGAAAGCATTCTCCATTTTGAGTTGGGTCTTCCCCATTATCACACTTGCAGCCACAGTGATTTGGCACATGAAAACAGACATCCATTTAGGTGTTTGTTCAGCTAGCATTTCTCTCCACTGTAATTGTAGGCAGTACTTGATGGCATTTAGTTGTGCTTACCTTAAGTAAACCCAAACCTAATTAGTGCAGTTCCATTCATTAATCAGTTGCCTTGCATAATACCACCAGACATCTGTGTTACTGTGGTAAATGCTCAGTGGCAAGGGGACATGCCAGACACACTCAGCACAACAGAGACTAATTATGTCAGTCTCTGTTTTGGGAGGAAAACAACACCTTTCTTAACACGTTACTGAATATCCAATCTCGTCTGGTCCCGATCACTTAAGTTCTGTACAAATGCAAACACCCTGAACTGATTTCTCCGTTCCCCACCTCTGCCCGTTCTCAGCCCTGGAGGAGGAGCAGCAGGTGCGAGAGCAGGAGACGTCATCCGCCATGTCTGACAGTGACCCGCTGGAGGACGAGGGCTTCCCCCTTGACCTGTCAGGAGGGGGCGGGGTCTCCGGCAAGCGGCGGCGTCGCTTCAACCTGCCGAAGGAGGCGGTGACCGTGCTCCGAGGCTGGCTGTATGAGCACCGCTACAACGCCTATCCCTCGGAGCAGGAGAAACTGAGCCTGTCCGACCAGACCAGCCTCTCCATACTCCAGGTCAGTGGATCTCTACCAGTGTTGAAGTGAAGGCCTGTCAGGGTGTAGTGTGTACTTTGATCCACTGGGGCCTCCGTAGTTCATTCTGTGACGCTACAGTTGTGATGATTGGGATTGGGATGGTTGACCAGTACTGTCCGGTTGATGCTTGAGCATTGGACGTAAGTTGGGTGTGACTGGTCCTGAGCGCAACGCGTTGAGAAGTGCCTTTCCAATGAACCGTCTCAGTTTGTACACCGGTCACGTGCTGTTGCTGCCCGTTGTCCCTTCAGGACACATTCACACCTGAGGGAGTGGTGCCACGTGGCTGAGCACACGCAGGCCCAAAGTCTATTCAGTGCGGGGGTTGGTCGCAGCGGAGTTTCTTTTCTGGTGTCTTGTGGGGTTTCATTTTTTAGATTTCCCCCCCCCCCCTGTCTATTCTATTTTTATGTTAAAGAAACGCTGCACACTGGCTGTCTTTTAGTAATGGGTTGCCTCTTTTTCAGCTTGTAATCAACGATATGAAAAACAGTGTAGACAATTGAGTGGAATGCCCCTAGCTGGCTGCTCTACTTGCTGTGGCTCAGCGTTTTTCACCCGAGACTTCATTAATTCCAGCTGTCTGAGTTCCCTTTCTCCCTCTCATGCTCTCTGTCTCTCTGCGCGTGTGCGCGTGCGTGCGCGTGCGTGTGTGTGCGCGTGTGTGTGTTTTACCGCTAGAGGGAGGTAAACAAGTCCTGTAGAGGGAGGGAGCCTGAGAACCTGTGGGAGGAAGTCTTTCTGGACCACTGGTCTTAGACCAGTTCTAGCACTTCATTAAGCACCTCAGTTGTGTTCTGTCTGGAGTTTCATATTGGTGTTTTCAAGTTGCCTTGGCAGATTAAACCAGGAAGTCATTTCTAAGTGACTGGACTTTAGGGGAGTACGTTTTTGTCAACAAAAATAGACGTGAGGAGATTTCATAGTCGGGCTTACACAGTCTCCTTGTTGTCTAATGTCTGCCAATATATATATACTTGTTACATAAATGTGCCCTTTAAAGCCAGACAGATTTGCTATTAATACGTTATGAATGTCCAAGAGCCCTCTGAGAATAGCATTTTTCATATTCCTTGGTTGTTTTGGTCTAGTTAAAGTTCAAGAGATCAGTCTCTTTATTAATCCGTTTATGACCATTTTACTTTGATTTTTTTAGTGTAGTTTGCTACAGCGTAGTGTACTGCAACAGCAGGCTACATATTAAGTAAAGAACAAATTTTCCAGTATGTTTATTTTACTGTTAAATAAACTTAGTGTTATACATTTATCTTATTTCAGTTGGGCTGGAAGCGAACTTTTGCATTTAAAATCTCTTCTCCTGATTTAAGTGGAAGAGAATATAAACCAGTACTTTTCCTCATTTTCATTATTAACTTTTGTATTTTGAATTGGATATTTAATGCCAATGCATTTTATTCTAGAATGGCCTTACAATAAAAACACGTTTAGTGTCCTTACAGCCTACCTTACACAGTTAGACTTACATTATAACAAGAACCAATGTTTGTGATGCTTGTAACAGACAAATATAAGTTGTGCTGTGTGCAACAGCTAATTGTTAGCGTTGACAATGAAAGAAAACGCATTTAATTTGTGATTGATTTATCAAAAAGGTGGCAGAGAATTCAGCGATGGAATGTAGAGTGCGAATGATGTTGTCTGAAGTATGGGAACGCTTTAGACTGCATAGTTTAAGGAAGACGTTTTGGTGCTAAGTGTACAACGCGTAACTCACATCGCACGGCCGCATCGCTTGTCCATGGCGCGGCTGAAGAGAGAGCCGTGGGAGCCGTTAATTAAGAATCGGCACCGTGAACAACATGTCCTGTCACAACAAGGTGGCTGTTGTGTCCTTTTTAGAGAGCTCGTTGTAGTTGAACCACATAGCATGAGTCATTTTTCAAGTTGGAAACCGTTCGTCTTGAATGCATGGTTCAGTTGTGTGTCAATGAACGTTAGCACCTCCCACCTGGGTGGATCATTTAGCGCAAATAGCAGACTACACGTTTGATGAAATCTCTATACCTTGTGAATATTGTGCAAATAAATTCATCTAACTTCTAATGTTAACCTTTTAGTCTTACCACTTTGTTTTGAGAAAATTGCCCTGTGTATTTTAGTCGTCCAGACCAAAAACAGTGTTTAATCATTAAAAACGACTCCCTTGACTCTTCCAGATATGCAACTGGTTCATCAACGCGCGTCGCCGCCTCCTCCCTGACCTCCTTCGCAAGGACGGCAAAGACCCCAGCCAGTTCACCATCTCCCGCCGGGCCGGCAAAGGCGAGGGCCGGCTGTCCACCGGTGGCGCTAGTTCCCCTGAAAGCCCTGGCTCCCTGGCGCCCCCAACGGCGTTGCTCCCTCTGCGGCCCTCCGTCATCCGGCCGGGCCCCACTCTGGACCTCAGCCTCCTGGGAAACACGGCCACTGCTATCCTGACAGGAGCCGGCTTCCCGGGCCACGACGGCTGCCGCATCCAGGCCCTGGTGCAGCTGGACACGCACGTCCTCCTGCGGAAGGAGGAGGAGGAGAAGGGCTCCTCTGTGGTCAGCGGGTGTACCGCCGGTGGGCTGTACAACACTCCGCCTCCAACCCCTCCAGAACTGGGCCCGGGCCAGGACTTCAGTGACCTCAGGCTGCTGGTGGACGCGGCTCTGCAGAGGGCTGCTGAGCACGAAAACCAGAGGAGGCTGCAGGACACCAGGGGGGCAGCTGGCGAGGCCGTGGATGTCTGCAGCCACGCCAGCGGTGCTTTGGGTCCGACCCCTCCGCCAGAGCCAGGCCACACTACAGTGGACTCGCTCGGAGCACCGACTCCGGTTGGAAAGGCTGCGGTGTCAGTCCCAGTTGTCTCAGCGTCTAGTCCCACCCTGGCCTTTGTTCCCACTCCAAGTCCCCTCCTGGCCCCAATGCCAGTTTCAAACCATTCCACGCCAGCTCCGAGCCCGGTTCAGGCATTCCCGCCCGGACCGCCTCTGTCTTCAGTCCCGGGTCTGAACGTAACCGCAGGCGGGACGTCAGCACCGGTCCAGGCTCCAACACCGGTCCGCAGCCCGTTCCTGGGTCTGGCCTCCCGCCACCTCCAGCCTCTGTCCTCGTCGGTGCCCGGCGGCAGTGTCCAGAGGGCTCAGCTGGTGCCCGGCGTGTGGGGCGTGGTCCACGGTGACGTCACCGGTCGACAGTCTGGTCCCGTGGTCCAGGCTCCCATGGCTGCGGTGTGGGGTCCACAGCACGCCCTGCACACGGTCAGCGAAACGGTCAACTAGGGCCACGGTCCCGGCCAGAAACTCTGCCCGACTGTATACAACAATGAATTCTGTTCATCTGACCCTGTCTGAGCTCCGCGGGTGAATAAGACGGAACCGACCCTGTCGTTCATACAGCCTGTCGTTCATACAGCCAGCACTGGGAGAGGAGGACCCGTGTTTATATCTGTATTTTTAAAGACTGTGATGCTTTTTTTAAAGATTATTTTAATGCTACTTTTCAGTTTTTTTTATGTATGGGTTTTTATTATGTTTTTTGTTTTATCTGAATGTGGCCGTTTCAGGGCAAGACAGTTGCATTTGGTTTTCTCATGCAGCATTCCAAATGACGGATCGGCACGAGAATGACATGTTAAAGTTCCATAATGTAGTACTGAACTCCCTACACTCTCAGCAATGTCAGGGGACGCGGGGGACATTCACTTTCTCCTTCACCTATGTTTTTCATTTGACAGTCTTGAAGCCAGCGCCAGCAGAGCTAGCCTCATCAGTAGCAGTACCAGACTTAGTTGAATGTATAAAGCGGGACTCAACAACTTCCTAGCCAGGCTGCCTAGCCTGTTGATCATTCCCACCATGGAGACACAAGGGCCAACCTGGGGCTGACGTGCGTGCGCCTGGTTTTTGTGTACTTGCGTATGTCCTTTTCAGGTGCCAGTTTTGCGCTCCACCAATACAGTATATGCACTTTAGTTTCTTAGTCCAGACTTCACACCTCGAGCATTCCTCACACACCCCACCCCAACACTGTCCAGAAGACAGGCGGAAGGGAATGGATTGGACAGCGGTGGGCCTGACTATCCTCCTGCAAAGCCACTTCTCTCTGTCTGTCTTCAGGCTGCTGTGCATTGTCATGTGGCCTCCAGGGATTCTACTGTTAAGACCCAAACTCGTCAGTTACAAAGAATACAAGCACCACCTTTTGGTGTGTTTCTTTAGTTTTTTCTTTTTTTAAAGTCTTATTATGATCATTTAAACCGATTTCCAAAATAGTATCTTAGCAGGTGAACAGTATTTCTTTGTGTGTGTGTGTGTATATATACTGTATATATATGAAAATAGGATACGTTTTCTTGTTCTTTGTAATGTCTTTATGCATATTGTGTGATTTCCAGGGACATGTTTTTAATGAGGAGATGAAGGAGGTGAGTGTTGTGCGCGCGTCGTGGGGGTGAGAGTTCACATTGGTCCTGTTACAAACATCTATTTAGTGGTGGTGCTAAAGGCTCAGTCGATGGACGCCGTCAGGTTGTCTTCTCATCCTTAAGGGACATGTAATGTAAGACTGCTATGATAAGTGCCCTGTTTTGCCATTGTATTCTATGGCGGATGTCTGTTACTAACATTTCAAGCTTTTGGGTCTGCCTGTTCGTTGGGGATGAACCAAGTAGCAAATCATTGGAGCCTTAAGATTTAGTCTGTGTATTTTAAATCATAACGGGTTTTAATAGAAACGCTTGAGTGTTCACTTGGATTTGTTTAGTTGTGACAGAAACCTGGTCAGTGTTCTATTGAAATCATTGATCGGTGTTGCATAAGTTATTTTGAAGAAAGCTAGTTTCTGGAGAATTGGACCGATATCTCCTGCAGTTTTAGCTAAATATACCCGCTTGTCACAGTATTTCATACTCTTTTTAAACGGTTGTAGTTTCCATGAAACAATCTTCTTATACACCGCATATTATGGTCACATCTCGACTTTAGGTGCAACTGTTAGTTGGACCCTTAGTGAGCTTAGTGCTGCTGCAGAGTCCCCTTAACTCTCATAGGTCCGATCAAATGGGCCCAACCGGGCTTTGTTCAATACCTTCAATCGGTTTAACTTATCTTGTTTGACGTTTACCCGAGACCTGCTTAACAACCATGGCTGAAATCCCAGCAGCCATAGGGTTTCGTACTGTACTAAGAGACATGCTTAAGAGGACCGTCTTAAGCATTTGAGGGGAAAGTGTACAAATTTGTGTCAGACATCACTTTTTAAACAGGATCCTAAGCGAAATACAGTTACTAGTTTAACGTGAAATACAGTAAAGCGAGTATGGGATTTATTACTCATACAATACTACATTGCCACTGTGACTACATATTACTTGTTGCGATACTGGAAACGTCTGGATACTGAACGTTATTTAGAAAAACGATATCTTACATCAGGTTTTAGATGCAGAATGGAACTTGGGTCGTAGATGCCAATGTGAAAATGCATGTAAATACATAATGTTCAGGTCTTTTTGTTGTCTCCTATTTTGGCATGAATCGTTTTGGAAATGAAAATGTGTAGCTTCTCAGTATGACCAAATGCATCCTAAAGATGTTTTTATTTCCCATTTTAGTGTATAAATCATGGCTGCCATTTCAGTATAACTGGCTATTTGTGCCTTAAGCCTTGGGATTGAGGGAACAGCCCTTCTACATAGAAATTTTTCAATAGTCTGTGCAATATATGCCTTAAACTTTAAATGTGTTTTGTACAAGCATTTCAGAGAATAAAACTTCATTTTTCATAAGCAGTGTCATGCTCTTTGTTTCTATACAATGTGCAGAAATTCCCCTGTGTTTCCAGATTTCTAGGAAATATAACCTATAATTTCTTACCGTCGCTGAGAAACGCTTTCCTGTTTTGGAATGACGTGGATGTATCCAGTCAACAGGTCACTGCTCACACACACACACCCTGGCTTTCTGAGATCTGGTTTAGGAAGTACAAATTTTAAGCACACGGATATATGCTGGTTTGTCATGGGTTTAGAAACTTGATGACACTCAGCGTTTTTGACGTCTATCGGTGAAATATCCAGCTGTTTCCAAAATCATGCAGACAGGTACTGTGTGAACCCTGTGGGGACGCTATAATGAATATAGAGATGTAATCCAGATGCACTGGCTTGTCAGTCTCTAGAATGCTCAGCATTCAGGGGAGGAAAAGTGTCGATTCCTTCTGTGGTTTGTCCAGAAATGCCAAAGATCCCGCAGTGAACATTTACAGTTTGTGCCTCCGTGATCCAAGGCATCGTGTAATTACGTCCCACCCAGTGTCAAAGGGTGCATGCCTTGTGTGACACGTTACGAAATTAAATCGGTAACTAAAAAACTGGATTTGCCCATTACGATTTCATGCTTGTTTTATTTTGAAATTGAACATGCATTGCATCAATCAAGGTCCACTCTTGTCCACAACTATACGGACACTGGCAGCTCAATTAGGTTGTTCTCTCTAATTGGTCTTTACATAAATCTTTTCAAATCTGTCTGTTTTAGCCGATTTGATTGGATGTATACCTCTGCTGCAGGGAATGTTTCTAGACTGTTGTACAAAAGTACTTATCAGCTTTGAAAACCCACTTTTGTATTTGGTTGTATTACAGAGTGTTTGCAAGTGGGATCATGTGTTTTATTTGAGTGGAGTGTGTACATTTATCACTTTGCTGGTCAAAATGTTGTCACGTGTCTGAAGTGCAATATGAGAGAAAAATCAGTTCGTACTTGAGTATGGGAATGTCTTTTATTTTCTCAGAAACAGAATATAAAAGGTATAGGCTACTGCAATGACTGCAGCAGGATACAGAAATTACTAATCTGGAATAAAGTTCAAGATAAGTTCTTTAAACCAGGGTCATTCTTTGGTCCTGTACAGGCGTGCTATATTTCTTGAAACAATTCAACATGATTATGCTAATTACCCAGCTCTTTCCCAACTTTTTCTGCTCTGTAGTCTATGGAAGGGAAACAAGTACAAATCACTGCGATACAAGGCTGACTTCACAACATGGCCCTTTCTCAAACATATGAGCCCTTCGGCAACATGTAACGTGCCTTCCCACTAGACGTTCTGGTGCATTGAAACAAGCAGAATTTGAATAGACCTAACAAGCACTGGGAAACATCTGACCAGAAAACAGAATAACACACAAGCAACACGGGTATAACCTGTTTTGATTGTCATGAAGGTAACATGAATAGATTGCAGCAGAGTCCTTTATAATGTGTTCCCCCCAACAGCTCCTGGTTAGCAGTTTTTCTTAGGAGGCAGTGCTAGTGTTGGCATGAGAGGCGAGGGGAGGTCCACGTGGTCGGTTGTATTGCTGGTCTTTTTCAGGCGCATGCACACAGAAAGGCGTTCAGTGCATCTCAATGGTCTAACATGGCTTCCTCTCACCTTGTGACCTTTCCTAGAGTGGATTATAATTAGGCAATATAGTCGAATCTCTGGAAAGTCAGTAAAATACAGCGAGGAAGCCACTAGAGACGTATTGAGATGCACTTCTTACTGAATCATCACCACTGCCTATTAAACCAGAAGAGAAGTCCATCCCAGCCGAAAATAACTGTGCGCGCGCACGCATGTCGCGAAGTCGTCGCCTGCCTCTACATGTCGTCCTTGTCTTTCGCGCCGTGTTTGAGGATGCGGGTGAACTCGGCGTAGTTGAAGTTGCCCTTCTTGTCGATGGGCGCTTCGCGGAAAAGCTCATCAACCTCCTCGTCGGTGAAGCGGTCTCCCATCGTGGTAAGCAGTTCCCTCAGATGGTCCTCGTGGATCACTCCTGCAAACAGGAGAGGGGATGAACGCTAGCTGAATTACTCCCCTTTCTCCCCTGATATAGTTTTTCTAATCGTTTGCCACAAGCAACTGTCTAAAACGTACTCCATTTTAAATCGTTTGTGGTGTGGCGGTTAAAATGGGGGATTTTGTGCAGAACAATGTGCAAAACAAAAACACAATTGGATAACCAAAGCCAATTGAAAATGGCTATACTTTGTTTTACCACTGTGTGTTCTGTCTCAAACACTAGTTTCTCAAGCCAATCTGACTGTATCATTTTTTTTTTAATTCTAGAAATCTTCATGAAGGTACTCAGATCCAAATTCAATGGAGACAAGAAACTAATGTCAGTGGGCAAGGCTAGTAATCCTCGGTCCTCCTCTCCTTAAACACTTTGGAGAAGGTCAGACGATCACCTCCTTCCCAAAGCTGCTAAGGAGGTGAGATGAGGACTCAAGAATAAGATGTTAGTCTTTGTGTGTGGTGTGGGCAAGCGTCTGTGCCCTTGCGAGTCTCACCGGAGCCTTCTTCGTCGAAGCAGGCGAAGGCATTGCGGATGACGTCCTCCGGATCGGTGCCGTTTAGGCGCTCACCAAACATGGTGAGGAACATGGTGAAGTTGATGGGCCCCGGCGCCTCCGCCATCATCCCTTCCAGGTACTCATCCGACGGGTTTTTACCTGAGGGCCGCAACGGGACAAACACCAAGGTCAAATGTTCATGTCAGAAATTCTGTTCCGGCTTACACTGTATATTATGGTTCAATGTTATATAGCACCTGCTTACTTTGTTATTGTTTTATTTTGCATTTGTAATGCAAATATCTTGAATTATACAGTAGGTTTTGTTTTTCTTTACATAGATTGCATCAACCCTCTAACACGCAGTGGCTTTCCCCTGTTACCCAGTGAGGCCAGCATGTCATGTAGATCCTCCTTGTCGATGAAGCCATCCCGGTTCTGGTCAATCATGTTGAAGGCCTCCTTGAACTCCTGGATCTGGGACTGGTCGAACATGGCGAACACATTAGACGTGGCCCTCTGGGGGCGCTTCTTGGTGGTTTTCCCCTTCGCGCGTTTGCTGGACATGATGGAGGTTGAATGGGCCTACCGGTTGAAAAACAGGACAGGATATTTACAGTTTGATTAATTTTAGATTTATAGGAATAGGCGGCTATATTGAGAAAGAGGAGGAAGGCTCTTCTCTGCCCGCCGAAAAACCTTGAGATGTGATTAGGCCCAATCAGTGGGATTGTGGCGTGTCCTTTATTGCTCAGTTGGTTGAGTATGGGCCTGGCAACAGTGGAGTTGTGACTTTCATTTGACACACAAAAAGAAAAAAGCGCATGCCCTCACTACGTCTTCTTATACATTTCTAAACCGTAGAATGTCGCGTGTTGCAAATAAGACGCGACCTGAAATTTTACATCACTTTTCTCAGTAATGCCTGGGACCTGATTATTACTCATTCCCCTGTCCTTCAGTCTGTATTCCATTTTCAGTCTCTGCATCGGTGCCCGATGATGCCGTCTACCTTCAAAACGACATTCCCCTTTGAATGCAAGTGGAAGAAGCACGTGGTGCCGCAGTGCACACAGTCATATCTGCAACGAACACAAGGTGGCTGCCTGTTTTCCCAGAGACCTGGGCCCCAGCCTGACACACTCTGTGGCCACATTGAGCCTCATTGAGGCCGGTTGTGTCAAGTCAGAATACTGCAGGAAGGAACTGGTCAGTAGGTGTACTGACAATGTATTTAGGTCCAAAGAAGCAGGGCCAAAATGCACGGTATTCAGGTCAATTATTTACTCCGACAGGGAAACAATCCCAAAAAATCATTACCTCATAAGGTAAAATATTTGTTGAATTTGAGTCGTGACAGTATTTTGTTTCTCTTTCTCTACAGGCATGAAGGGGATACACTGTAAATAATGTGTCCAAGACACGAAACAGGCTACCGTAGCTTAATTTAGCAAGCCTTATTTGAGCATAGATGGGAATGACGTGTGTGTGTGTGTGTGTGTGTATGTGTGTGAAAAAACGTATTTTAAGAATTAAACACTGAATCAGTCATGTTAAAATTACAGAGAATGTTTTGAAAGGTCACAAATGGAAATTAGCGGCCTCATATGACATTCTCATTTATAATTTCTGCTGTTTTATTCTTGCTGAAAGACTCAGTTACAGTCAAATGAGCATGTGTCAAACCAATTCCATGGAGAAGACCTCGTGGACCACTTGAGACCGTTACAACCAGGTGAGGGGAGATCCTAATTAGTATCCTATTTAAGTACAAGGTAAGAGTGAAAACAATGTAGACGATAGCCGCCTGTAAAACTGGTTTGACACGTGGTTAAATGATTGGTCAGAGGAGTTTTTCTTAAGCCTGTCTCACCACAGAAAACTTCAGTTAAAGTCGTCTCAGAGTGAGGTATTCAGTAAACAAAAGAAATCAGTTTGATTTGTCAGACAAAGTTCACGTCATCATGGCAGATGTGTACAAATGATTGGTCAATTTA
This sequence comes from Esox niger, assembly GCA_016801105.1. NCBI lineage: Eukaryota > Metazoa > Chordata > Actinopteri > Esociformes > Esocidae > Esox > Esox niger. The sequence continues at coordinate 57,280 of JACXGJ010001842.1, forward strand.
TAAGTACATATTTTTTCTTTCCTGCAGAACCATTCATTCACAGGTACCTGCTGACATTTCAGAGGTACCTGTTGTCAACTCTCTTTGTTGACATCAAACTGCACTTTTTTCGATAAGCTTCATCGTTAGCTGATTTTCACAATCATATATATGTCTCCCACTGGTACAAAGTTCCTGTTGATAAATAAGAGACAACATGCTCTCAGTTTGACTGAGTATATATATAAGCTCATATATAAGCTCATTTCACTCTAGGCCCAATTTCCAATGCAAAGCATCCTTACTGATATCAGTTGTCTTAATGTGCATGAAACTGTAGAGCCAAACTAGTCGTGAGTGTAAAAACAAAAAAGTATAGCAGTCAGTTTTTGATAATTCATATACCCGTTTGTTTTTTCTAATGCCGCCCTTTATTGTTAATATATATTGTTCCGCCTCAGAGCAGATGTGTGTTCCTTTCAACTTTGTATTTTTTACTCTATTTCAGTCCTTCCATTTGCTGTAGGAGGTAATGGAAATTTTGGGGAGTTTATCACTGGCTATCTGCCGGCTCATTCTGCCTGTTACTTTGTGACAGTCATTTTGGAAGGCCAAATCGAAACAATATCCAGCTCCATTTCAGAGAATAAAGAATTTTAAGATGATTATGGGCCGGGTGTAATATTTTCAATCCATTATTGATTTATTGTTTTTGTATGCATTTAACAAACTCAAAAAGGAAATTGTTTTGAGTGACTTACTTTGTCCTCTTTTCTAGAGCAACTTATTATTTTATTTTTTTCCACAAGTGGCCCTGCATTGGAATCAAACCCACAGTCCTGGAAATTGTAAGCACTACGCTTTACTAAGCATGACTAAACATTCATAATCTGAACTGTAAACATTCGTGCCTGAATTGCTGGAATTTGGGAATGTTCCCGTTATCTTTCACATTCCTGTGAAACTCCTGTGAAACAGAAAGCTAAAGACAATGGGATCTCAGTCTCCTCTTGTTCAGAGCACAACCTTTAATGAATCAATTAGCTTAGTTGAGACTCTCACCTCAGAACAAAGTAGATGTTCTTAATCTAAAGCCTTCTTGGACATGGGTGTCTCCCAACCTGACTCGAGAAGGGCCAGGTCAGGTTCAAGTGGATTTCAAAGCCTGAATATCCTTGCTGCTTCCAAACAAACATATTTCAAAGCCTGATTTCGCACACTTCCAGAATCACAGATAAAGGAAAAATGTGTTGCGTGATCAGTGTACCTCATCTTTGCACAAAACACTATGCATCTTTACATTGCAGCCAGGGCCCCTACTGTCCAGACAACTTTCAGTCTTAAAGTTATGTAAATCACACAGGCTTGACTTAACTCTCTAACCTTTTCACCACAAACCACTTCTGAGATGTCGGCAACAGGGGAGTTCCTAAACGCAAAACACTCCAAAAGACCCTGCCGACCTCTCATTGTCTAAAAACAACCCGCCATGCCCGGCTAGATTAGAGTCTCTGGAGTTACAGAGACATGATTCACATGTGGTGAAATTCCACCGTCTAATCCAGGGTGATGATGGGAGTAAAGTGGTAAAGCCTTCCTTCCACAACACATTAATGGGGACTGCAAAGCCTCCCACTACATGAGATGACCCTAGACCTGTGAACCAGTCCTTTCAAGCCTCCACGGAGCACCAGAGAAACCTAATCCAGGCTCCACCTTCAACCCAGCTCAAACTACTGCGCAGTTTCCCATTCAGTTCTAATTAATGTGTTGAAGTGACACATCCAAACCTACGACAAACTCCCTCTAGGCAAACCAACTTTAAAACAGAAGGAAAAACATAAGAAAACAAATCCATCTCACCTTGGCTTCCTGTGAATAGTTGTGGTTTTTGGGTTTGAGTTCTCGAGGCCCTAATGTCTTGGGTCTCTGTTTAGTTGAAAGAAAAGCAAGCAGTTCCTCTGAAAAGTTTGTGTAACCCGTCAGTCTTCTGGCCCGCCCCTCCCTCTGGTACCACAGCCAATGGCCTGCCCCGGCTGTTCCAAACAGAGCCGGCCCAGCTCAGATATTTACCCATACAAGGGAAAAGAATGCACAAGCCTGCAGCTCAGCACTGCCACAGAGGAGCCCGGGATGTTTGGGAATGAGGCAGAAATGACAGGAACTCCGATAAGGCTTCCTTATTTAGAGAAAGAACGAAGCGGCCAGTGTGGAGGAGCTGAATGTGCTTTCTGAATTTGCATCTGGTAGGGACGGAGAAGATAGTTTCTATAATGTTCCCAAGCTGAGCTGCTAGCTGTTTGTCAGGCTGCATCAGGGATTCCTAAAAAAGGCAGTTTGTCAGGCCAAGTTGCTGCCTTGATCTCAAAGGAACACCTTTTGTTATGCCATCACTGTATAATGGATGAAAATATTAATACAGAACTGAAGCTACTAAAATCTATATATTATTTCTATATTCATAACAAATGTTATATTTTGTGCCTCATGTATATGTATGTTTGTATGTATAAATCTATATATTATTTCTATATTCAGAACAAATGATATATTTTGTACCTCATGTATATGTATATTTCAACAGTTGCAATCAAATGATGTAATGACACAAAGGACATATTTATGCAAATAGCCAACGTTTAATATAGTGAATTTGATTGTTTTTACACTATAAATGTTTTATTTAAGAGTTTCACACTACAATTGTTATCTTTAGGGCAGTTTTACAATACAATAGTGTTATTTAGACATGGTAATGAGAGACATTTCTAATATATATATATACTCTGCAGCTACTGAGGTCTAAAGATTATGTTGTGTTTTTGAACAACATGTAGTCATCAAGTAGGTGAAATATCCAGAGCATCTTATGTTGTCAATTAGCAGATACACTTCCCAAAACAATTAAGGGAACATTTAAATCACACACAGGGTCTAGACAAACGAAATATATGAAAGATCAAAATAATGACTGTACATCATGTAATTCATTGAGAACAAAATTACGTAGCAATGAAAATCAAAGTAAACAATTGAAATCACAAGGTGTTCCAACACAAGCTATTCCAAATGTCATCACAGCCACCCATAATGTGACTCAGTAGTGTGTTTGGACCCACCTGCCTGTGTGTACTCCTGACAACGTCTGGGCTCCTAATGAGACAGAAGATGGTGTCCTGGGGGATCTCTTGACAGGCCTGGATCAGAGCATCAGTGAGCTCCTGGACAGTCTTTGAAACTAATTGGTGGCATCTGATACATAACATCCCAGAGGTTCTCAATTGGATTCAGGTGTGGGAAACATGAGGGCCAGTCAATGCAATCAATGCTGAATGAAAAATCATTCAAGAACTGCCTACACACTCTGGCTACATGAGGCTGGGGATCGTCCTGCACCAGGAGGAACACAGGGCCCATTGCACTGACGATGGGTCTGAAGATTTCATTGTGGCACCTAACAGCAGTCAGGGTTGTTCTGATGTATTCTGGCGAATGCCAATCGAGGTGCCCGGTGCTGGACTGTGAGCACAGGTCCCATTAGAGTACGTCGGGCCCTCATGCCACCCTTATGGACTCTGTTTCGGACAGTTTGGTCAGAGCCATGCACAAAGTAGCCTTCTGGGAAGTCATTTTGTAAGACCCTGGCAGTGCTCCTCCTGTTCCTCCACACGCAAAGGAGCAGATGGCCTTCTACAACGCTGTCCAGCTCTCCTCATGTAACAGCCCGGTATATCTCCTGGGATCTCTTCCACACTTTTGAGACTGTACTGGGAGACACCGCAAATCTTGCGACGGCACGTATGAATGTGCCATCCAGGAGGAGCAGGACTGCCTGTGCAACCTGAATGGGCTGCAGGTACTGCTTCATGCACCCAGTAGTAACAAAGACACTATCAAAATGCTAAACTAGAGAAGAATCAGTCAGAAATGATAAGGAGAGAGCAATTGTCTGTGGCCACCACTTTTAAATCAGTTCCCTTTTCGGGGGTTGTCTCGCTTATGCCTCCTAACCAGACAGACTGATATCCCTGATGTTTAACTGACTTAGTGTTATACTGTCATAATTACATGCTCCCTTAATTTTTTTGAGGAGTGTATTATTATTACATAGAAAATCATAAGGCCTTACGAGAGTTGTGCTCATCAGGTGCAGAATGTTTAGTACATCATGACTTTCTCAGTCCAGATTGACTTTCTGTTTAAGAATTTACAGAGCAATCTGATACCAATCTATCTTGCATCCCTGGTCACATGGCATGAATTACCAAGATGCATTTCTGCCCAAATATACGCTTTGTTTTGAACATTTTCTATAATTGGGTCTATAATCTTAACTTTTATTTTCGTGAACCTACAACGAAGTATACAAACAATTGAGACGCCCCCCCCCCCCCAAAAATCAATTAGGTAAAAAAACAATAGCTTGTCCTTAATATTATTAGGTAACAGTATTTCATTACGTAAAGCAGTTTGCATATAAAGTACATTGCTCTTATGTCTTGGATGTATGTATTTTTATTTTCATTGCTTGGGATGAGACTATACATTTCACGACTGTTTAACCTGCTGTATCCTGTATAAAGTTTGTTTGGATTTATTTATTAGCAATGTTCGCAAGTTAGCATGGAGTGACTCTAGAACGAGACTCATGATTTAAAGTACATTGACTACACCATGTATTGGAGCCTCGTAGACTTAAAATACGATAGTTCATTACGGAGGGAACGTTGTTTCTTTCCAAGCAAAGAATACCCTCTGGTGGCCAGATAGAGAACATATTGTATTAGAAACTGAAATGATAACAGGTTTACACATGTATTATTTATTATTGTGTATTTATTTGTTATAACAAATGTTTGAGTCTTTCTATACAATGTCTTTCATTCGATTATTTCTTTCAAGAAATAAGTGTAAGTACAAATTGGAAAGTCCGATATCGTATTTAACGACGGCATCCATAATTGCATTTGCCATGATTAAATGTCCAGATAAATTATATTTGACGTTTTTCATGGCCTGGTCCTAAATCTTGAGGGCACGCATTGTTTACCAAACAATCCAAAGGTTTGCTTGTCGACATCTTTCATTGGTTATTTCAATGACGGACTTCAGCCATACAGTTCATCTTGTACGCACGCGCATTAAGTAGGAAGGAAGCGGCATTGAATCTTAGTTTTTTTGGGTCGAAACTCGTTCTACAAGGTAAGAGCAAGTCAAATGAATCGTTAGTTTAGCCTTATTTCGAGTTCCAGTATCTAAAGAGATAGCTACAAAGCAGATATACGACATAATCAAATTTTAATGAATTGTCAACAAGGTTACTTTAGTAAAGCGGTCACAATAGGAGCTGATGTCACCCAGCCACGTCGTAGGTGGGAGTTGGTAAATCAAGTTGTTCATAACATTTTGGACAACTGAATAATGATGACTGGCTAGCTGCTTGCCCACCACAGTCAGTTTTTAGCTGTGCAACTGGTTTAAAAAGCCTTTCCCAGTTAAGAAGTTGAAGCTGTTAGATACATACAAGCTGACTGTCTAAAATCATAACGTGAAAGCGTGTTTTGTCTTGCTAAAACATTGGCAAACCACCAATTCCACTGAACGTAAGTGTGTCATGAAACTGGTTCAGGATTTAAGTAACTTTATTGGAATGTGAACAGTAGTTGATCAATTCTGCTAGTAAATTAAACTGAAAGCATCGGACTGCCTGCATTTTTTTGTCCAATTACAAAATATGACCATTTGTAATCTAAATTCATACCGGAAAATCATTATCGGAGGATTTTGTTATTCATTTGACGGTATCATAATTGAACAAAGCACTTAGCCGTGGCATTGACAGTATACCATATACCCCTGTGATGCCTTATTGCTGTTATAATGCCGTTACCAACGCTATTAGAATAGCAATATGTTGTCATACCCAGGCATACGTCCCATATTACCAAGACCTTCAGTCAATCAGCATTCATGATTTGGATCGCTCGGTTTATATTTTTCTTGTAGGAGTGGAATGGGTCAAAACTTCCACGAGACTAGAGGTGGCAAAAGAGCTTGGTAAGATGAACGGTTATGTCATTGTTTGAAGGAGATGTTTCCTCCGCTGCTTGGTAGGCACGAGCATTGTTCTTGTTGTGGATACTGAAATTTCAGCTGACGCAATGTGCAGTAGCACGAATATAAGCACTAATGTAATTATACCACACTTTACGTGACAGGTCAATATGTGTGATATTTGGCCAATTGTTTCCACACCTCGCAGAAGAACATTTTAAGTTTGAATCAGTCCCACGGGCTTCTTACGGCAAATGAAACACTAAGATGTGGAGGAATTGTGAAATGTCTTTTGACATGCTTAACAGGATCAGCAACAATGTTACCAGTCATTTGCACGGCGCTCGTAGTTGGTAAACATCTGTGTTGAAGTACTACCATAGCGCTATAGTTCAACTAGCCGTATCGTGCATGGATGTCTAGAGGAAATATCAGGCCGACTTGCTAGTAACCTAACTCGGCCTGTTATTTGCCATCACCCCCGTACTTAATTGACGCTCCCTTCATTTCGTCAATTTCTGCTAACTTTGCAGATTCTATCACAAAATATGACAATGTATCGCCAAAGGAAAAATAACCATCCACTGTAACTAGAGACGCATGACAGAGAAAAGATTGGAAGACTATCACATTATTTCTGTGGATTAGGAGCTTTCCAGCTGTCCTGCTCTTCTTTCCCATGTCTGGAATCAGCGCAGTTTGGCTGTTCTGACCTTGTCCACACCAACCCATCAACTCGCCTGTCTGTGGGAATGGTCTGGGGGGAGGGTGACCCAGGTTCCGGAAAGTGCAGCATCCACGTCTCCAGGAGCTGCTGCTGCTGATTGTAATTAACGTTTATTTCTGTGTTGCTGCTGAGCGGTACATTTGCTGGAGTCCATTTCAGACTGGCCAAAGACCGGCAGTAAATCCTAGACAGCATCTGGTGACTAGTGACGTGTGTGTTTGTTTGTTTGTTTGTTTGTGTGTGTGTGTGTGTGTGTGTGTGTGTGTGGGGGGGGGGGGGGGGGGGGGGGGGGGGGGGGGGGGGGGGGGGGGGGGGGGGGGGGGGGGGGGGGGGGGGGGGGGGGGGGGGGGGGGGGGTTGTGGAGTGGAGCGGTGCGGTGCGTTCGTGAATAGATCAGCCAAGCCTTTCAGAAATTGCTGGACTGGCTGTGTGTGTGTTGGGATGATCAAGGGAGAGGTGAGTGAATACCGACAGACTGCTATTGCCTCCCAGCTCAGTATAGACAGTCCTGGAATTTTTAAGAACGATTAGCACCAGGCTTTTACTCCACTTAAAAAGCCCTACTGGGAATCTGTTGTGGATAAACAGAACCTGCGGATAGACAGAAGTGGCTTTGGAGTCCTGTAGCCTAACTGTTAAAAAATGTAGCTTAGTGTAGCACTAGCTGGAGCCAAAGAAACATTTCCTGGGAGCACAAAGTATTCTGGGGGATGAAGGAAGTTTGGGTGACTGATGGCTGCCGGGGGGTCCAGGGAACAAGGCCTTGTGGGAAAGGGACAGCTTCACTTCTCTCTGTTGGTAAGGCCTTAACATGCCAGCCATGTCCTGGTTCATTCTTGTTAATGCTATCCATTTGTTCACTTACATTTTGTTGTGAAAGTAGATTCTCATAGCTTTTAGCCTAATCTGTAGTCTCTGTTCTGATTGGTTACTCATTTTAATTCCAGTTGTCAACAGTTCATCATCAATGTAGAGTTGCGCAGTTGCCTTGGTTATGGTTAGGCAATCCATATGTTCTGATTATTTATTCAGGTTCGGACCTGGGATCTATGGGGACTGTTCTGCCTATATGCAGATATCTGAACTTGATGAACCCTTTCTGTTGAGGTTACAAGCAGACACTACCTACTGTTCCAATAACCTAAGAGCTAGGCTATGTGGTTTTGGGTGTTGTGGTAAGCCTGTCTCTGTACCCCAGTTGTAGCTTTATTTTATTATTCTTTTCTGTCCAGCTCTATTTTTGCTTATATACTGTTCTTCTTAAATGTTACTGCGTAGTTTGTTGTGTGCCATGTCACAAGAATTTTATTGTGCAGGATGACGCTGTTTTGGTCAGGGCTTTTGAAAAATAAACCTTGAGACCTTGAAACCGGTTAAACAGGGAGTCATGGTGACCACATGAGAGTACCTAATGACCAAACTTAGGGGGGGGGAAATCACATCAAAAGGGAAGAAAATGTACTTATAGCGTTGTCAGTAATTGTGACGAGCAATTACAGTAATATTTCTATACCAAGTTTTCATAGAAAGAATTGACGTGAATTTAAAGGTTACTTCACTTTTGACAGAGGTCCAGTCATGCTGCAGTGCACTGTGTGGTTTTATAAAACCCGTAACTCGGTCAACCTTACACCTGATTCATTTTGTAGCAAAGACATTGAGATGGCCCTACATCTGTCCTTTTTGGCCCCATGAATTGACACTTCCCATATGGCTGCCACTAGGAGTTGCCAAATGAAAGGAACTGACCTCACCAGATGATAATGTTGCTTTCCTTGTCAGGCCTCCTCTTCAGTGGATCTTCAACCTTTTTTCCACCCTATTGACTCATTCATTCCAAAGGCCGATAAAGCTTGTTCTAAACTGCAAGTCTCTGACAGTGAAAATGTAAATGCTCGATGTCCCAATGATTACGGAGGGCATTGTAGCCGCTTTGCCAACAATCTCACTTAATACTAAACTATGCTATATTATACTAACATTGTCCTAAATTGATTGTATGGTCTCCAAGCTTGTAATAATTGATCTAACTTGGTCTTGATGGAACCTGGTGGAAAATAACCTGGATGATACAAAGTCAAACCAGTATTGCAAAATCTATATTCTATTTGTCTGAGTAGCCTTTACACGGAGTTGTGTGTATTCTATTTGTCTGAGTAGCCTTTACACCGAGTCGTGTGCATTCTATTTGTCTGAGTAGGCTTTACACAGGGTCGTGTGTATTCTATTTGTCTGAGTAGCCTTTACACAGAGTCATGTGTATTCTATTTGTCTGAGTAGGCTTTACACCGAGTTGTGTGCATTCTATTTGTCTGAGTAGGCTTTACACAGGGTCGTGTGTATTCTATTTGTCTGAGTAGGCTTTACACAGGGTCGTGTGTATTCTATTTGTCTGAGTAGCCTTTACACATAGTTGTGTGTGTTCTATTTGTCTGAGTAGCCTTTACACATAGTCGTGTGTGTTCTATCTGTCTGAGTAGCCTTTACACAGAGTCGTGTGTATTCTCTTTGTCGGAGTAGCCTTTACACAGAGTCGTGTGTATTCTCTTTGTCTGAGTAGCCTTTACACATAGTCGTGTGTGTTCTATTTGTCGGAGTAGCCTTTACACAGAGTCGTGTGTATTCTATTTGTCTGAGTAGCCTTTACACAGAGTCGTGTGTATTCTCTTTGTCTGAGTAGCCTTTACACAGAGTCGTGTGTATTCTCTTTGTCTGACTAGCCTTTACACAGAGTCGTGTGTATTCTATTTGTCTGAGTTGCCTTTACACATAGTCGTGTGTATTCTATTTGTCGGAGTAGCCTTTACACATAGTCGTGTGTATTCTATTTGTCGGAGTAGCCTTTACACATAGTCGTGTGTATTCTATTTGTCTGAGTAGCCTTTACACAGAGTCATGTGTATTCTATTTGTCTGAGTAGCCTTTACACAGAGTTGTGTGTATTCTATTTGTCTGAGTTGCCTTTACACAGAGTCGTGTGTATTCTATTTGTCTGAGTTGCCTTTACACAGAGTCGTGTGTATTCGCAATTCAATACGACTCATATGACAGGAATTGTGTAAACATTGGACAAGGTTTGCCCTCTGACCCACCCCCCCTCCCCCATGTCCTCTCTCCCTCCTCCCTCTCTGATTTTCTCCCTTTCTCAATCCCTTCTTTCTCTGCTCCTACTCTTGCTCTCTCTCCTCTCTCTCTGGCCCTCCCCTCTCACTGTCTCTCTGCTCTCTCCCTCTGTCACTCTCGCCATATCCTGCAGTCCCAGACCATGAACTACGTGGGCCAGCTGGCTGAGACGGTGTTTGTGACGGTCAAGGAGCTGTACCGGGGCCTGAACCCAGCCACGCTCACAGGGGCCATAGATGTTATAGTGGTTCGCCAGCCGGACGGCAGCCTCCAGTGCTCGCCGTTCCACGTGCGCTTCGGCAAGCTGGGGGTGCTGCGCTCCAAAGAGAAAGTGGTGAGTGCAGTGGTGAAGGCCGAGGGTGTCTGCTGAAACCTATGCGCACGAACCTTCTCACCCCCTCCAACAAACCCCCCCCACAATGTGTTGCAGGTCGACATGGAGATCAACGGGGAGCCTGTTCAACTACAGATGAAGCTGGGGGACAACGGGGAAGCTTTTTTCGTGGAGGAAAATGAGGATTTTGAGGTATTGTCTTTCAACAAACACTGGGTCTATGGAGGTTAATCTGTGTATGAAGGATTTTGTTCATTCTGGCTTCAGTTCAAGTCTTTAAATATATTCTCGTCTTTTTCACGAATGAGCAATTTCAGTTGAAACCGAGCTTAATGTCAAATTAAATGTCCTTTAATCTCTTGTTGAATTCTCCTTCCTTTTTCACATTTTTGCCAACTAAAATGAAAGCTTTTTTCACAGTTACAATGTTTGGAAAGTTGTCAAATTTTCATTACGTGTTAGTTGGCAAAAATAGGTGGTGTTTGAATGTTTTTCATTTTTTTCATAGGTCCAGTACACTAAATGAACACTAGGGAAACTGCAAATAGAACATGTTCTTTCATCATTAGGTTCTTGTAGTTGTGTGGTCTGGTGAACTGGGTTAATTTTCTCCCTACCATCCAGTCCAGAGTCCCCGCCCACTTGTGCACATCGCCCATCCACATGGAGCTCCTGGGAGAGGCTGAGGAACCCGAGGAACAGCCCGTCAGTTCCGGAAGCATCCGCAGAAAAAAGCGGCGGCGCAAACGCATTCGTTCTGACTCCCACCGGAGAGAAGATGGTAGCTCCTCGTCCGATGAGAGGGAGCGAGAGAAGGAGCAGGCAGGAGAACAGGGGAGCCCTGCCACGTCCATGCTTGCCAGGTGAATATCAACTCTGATTAAGTACGCGAGAAGAGGCTGGTAGCCTAGCTATTAAAGAGGCAAGCCAGCGAATTGAGGGCTTGCCAGTTTGAATCCTGGGTCTGACCGAGGAAAGACATGTTGGGAAATGAGCTGGTTTTTACTGGTTATTGTTGTGCCATCAGGGGAGGCACTAAGTAATTATTGTGCAGCAGAAGTAAATTAAGCACTCTTTGAGTTTTGAATGTAATACTTGTTTTGCCCGGGTCCTAATTTTATATACAACATTTGGTATTAATTAATATTTAGTGTGAAGTGGTATTATTCTCAGGCTGTTTTTTTCCTCCCTTCTAACAGTAAATCTGTGTACTTCTCGTTATCTGAGGAGCTCAGTGAAGATCTGCCGGCCATGCAGAAAAGGGACATCCACCCTCACTCAGAGGGAGAGTGGTCCCCCTCAGAGAGGTCAGACAATCAATCACATTTGTTAATCAAGACCCCTTTTATAATAAATAATCAGCAGTGGTCACAGTGCTTTACGGATACCCAGCCTAAAATCCCCCAGACCAAGCAATGCAGAGGCAGAATCACAGTGGCTAGGATCTAAAGAATGCAGGAATTTAGGAAGAAACCCACATAGGTGGCTGGCTGTGCCGAGCAGATATTGGTTTATTGCCAATGAGACCAGATAATAGGTCAGAACAATTACTAGCACTTCAGAAGTTGATTTCCTGGATACCGATTATAGTGAATCCAGTACTAAAAGCATTGTAAACAGAGTTTGTAGTCTAGGCTAGCACGAGGCTAATATGTGTCACAGAAATCACCCCTAATTATCAAATTACTCCCCAGAGTACTTTCCCTTTTCCTCACCCTGTTTCTATCCTTCTCTGTTACTCTTTTTCTTGATTTATTTCTTCTCTCCCTCTGAATAGGAAAAGCATTTGTACACCTGAAGTTACTTGTTGCAGGTGCGTGGGATAACTGACACAATGCGCTTATCGCTATCAGTCTGGTTATTTTGCTGATATAAATGCTTATATAGCACCAGCCTTCTCAGAGTTTCTGTCCACTCTCTTGCTATCTCTTTCCAGCTCTCTTTCTTTTTCTTTTTCATTCCCTTGAAGCCTTACTCTCCGTTCCCTATTGACAGTGTGTTCTACAGCCGGCCTTCCTCGCCCAAGAGTGACTCGGAGCTGCTGATGAAGCCTCAGGACTCTTTAGGTCCTCAGATGCAGTGGAGCTGGGGAGGCTTTCCCAAGGTATGGCCTAACGTATTGCCGGCCTGACGTACTGCCGGCCTGACGTACTGCCGGCCTGACGTACTGCCGGCCTGACGTACTGCCGGCCTGACGTACTGCCGGCCTGACGTACTGCCGGCCTGACGTACTGCCGGCCTGACGTACTGCCGGCCTGACGTACTGCCGGCCTGACGTATTGCCGGCCTCACGTATTGCCGTCCAACAGGCTACACAGGTGTCCTTACATACCACTGTCCTGACCGACCATACAGGTGCCTTGACATGGGTTGTCATGATAGGGTATACAGGTGTTACAGCAAGTTGGTATAGAGGTTAGAACTGTGGACATCTGTCACCACATAGGTGTGTTTCTCCTTGTTCCTTCTAGATGTGTCCAGCGGAGAAGGGGGCGTTGGAGGTGCAGCGAGGAGTCCGCCCCTCAGTCGGCTCCCACTTCCGCACCATCCAGCGTCAGAATTCGTTTGACATGGGCCTGGAGCCTGGGGTCCACAGTAGCGTGACGGTGGTGGTCAGGCCGAAGCCTAGGATCGCCGTGGCCCAACCTACAGCAAGTTCCCTCCTAGACCTAGAGGGAACAACCGGCGTGTCCCACTCCACCCCAATTCACCCTGCCTCAGACCCGCCAACATTAGCCTCATTAGCAGTGGCTTGCGTAGACTCGCCCGAGGCCCCAGTGCAAGGAAAGACAGAAGCAGAGCCACTTGTACAGACCCTGCAGGCAGGGGAGGAAGTAGCCCAATCCGACCTGGAAAACCCTATAAACTACCTGGCTAGCAAAGTTAGCATGGATAACATAGATGACACTAGACCTTCTAACAGTAATTTGGGATATGTAGCTAACACAGGTGGCCAAGTAAATCACTGCTTAGCCAAATGCATCCCACCCAAAAATGGCAGCAGGAAGGTTAGTGAAGTATGTACAATCAATGCAGACAGGCTAGCTAGCAATACCACTTTAGCTAACGCAACAAGTTTGGCCAGGTCAGCCAGCTTAGGTCCGATTATCACGGAGTCTCTGTGTAGCATGGAACACCCAGGCCTGTCCAGTGCCTTTCTGGGACCTGACGGACAGGAGGCAGGAGTAATCTTGACCGAGGAAACAGATGTGGTTGAGGCCTGCACCGGGGGAGAGAAGGAGACCGACAACGACACTATAGTGACAAGCAGTGCCACATCACCCTCCCTGACCAATCAAGCAGCAGAAAGTGTCGGAGTGAAAGATGAGGGAGCCGATGAGGCTGTGGGGGAGGGGCACACTGGCTCAGCAGACTTGGCAGGCAAATCAGAGCACCAGGACAAGAAGAAAGGTGAGATTGCAGGAGAATATGGATCCACCCAAACAAATTTCCAAGCACCTGGTCTCAGTCTAAACCGTAAATCCTTTAGATCTGAGCGGGTTAACGGGTTGACAGGGATTTGACTGTTGGTTTTGAGCTGATGTTGAAGTGTGTGGTGGTTGTCTGTGCTCAGTTCCTGTGCTGTGTGATCCCAGGTAAACGCAGTCAACACCTGGGTCCCTCCGACATCTACCTGGATGACCTGTCTGACCTGAACCCCGAGGTGGCGGCCCTCTACTTCCCCACCAAAAAGTAATGGATCCTTAGTTCCTGACCTTTTTTCCTTTGACTCTATGGATTTTTTTCATTCCCCGCCAAATATTGATTTTGTTATCTCCCATGGTTGAATACCAATGGAGGACATCAGGCATTGGATTTCCTGATGTCACCGTTACGCCACGTCTCTGTCTCAATGTGAACTGTGTTCCCAAGATGACACACATCATTGAACGCTGTGTGGATGACGTAGCAGGATGACAAGCAAGACGTTAGCGGAGATGAGACATCGTGGACTGTCCCACATCCTATACCAAATCAATATTAGCTCCTGAGTTAAAGGTCTTACTGACCAAGACGTTAGTGGAGATGAGACATCGTGGACTGTCCCGCATCCTATACCAAATCAATATTAGCTCTTGAGTCAAAGGTCTTACTGACCAAGACGTTAGTGGAGATGAGACATTGTGGACTGTCCCGCATCCTATACCAAATCAATATTAGCTCCTGAGTGTTTGTCAAAGGTCTTACTGACCAAGACGTTAGTGCAGATGAGACATTGTGGACTGTCCCGCATCCTATACCAAATCAATATTAGCTCCTGAGTGTTTGTCAAAGGTCTTACTGACCAAGACGTTAAACACCCCTGTGATCTGATTCTCTTCGTTCTGTTCACTGGCCCGTGTTGATTAAGCTCCTCAGAGTAGTAGCGCAAATCTAGGATCGGTTGACATTTTTGGAAATGAAATGTCTGCACGGCTACTAGCATCCGTTATGGTTTTGGCCCCTAGTAAATGCCAAGCTGGAATCATCGCTTATTATCATGTTCATTTTATTTTCAGGTCCACTCTATTCTCATGTCCTTCAGCAACTGAACAGAATGGTGTGGTAGTAAAGGACAGGCGGCTGATGGTTTCTCTTTCCCCACCCTCAGCGAGACAGAAGGGGGGTTGCGGCTGGACGCTGAGCCGGGTTCCGGCTCAGGTAACCAGACCCCCCAGTCTGTGGGCAGCGGGGCCGTAGACAGTGGCACCGAGTACCTGTCTGACTCTGCCAACGACCACATGGATGTCAGCATGTCGCTCTGCGGCGGCACGGGCCACACCAGCCAAATCAACCGAGGTGAGAAGCCCAGAGCGGGTGATGTGATGGAGTGGAGACTGTATGTTCCTGGAAATGCCAAAACAAAGGAGACGTGACGACGTCATCACTGGGAATTTGACGCCGTTTGATTGAGCCCTTTTCTGGTTCTCTGCCCTTTGACTGTGTTCCAGATAAGTTCTTGGAGCACCTGGTAAAGTACCAGGATTTGGTGAGCAACCCTGGAATTATCGAAGACCCAAACCTGGTAATTTGCATCAACTCAAAGTAAGTGGTGGAATTGCATTTGTTAACTCCGCGCGGTGCGCGTTTTGAGGTTTTAAATGTGTCTCAGTTAGTCGACTAAGTCCAGTTTTTTGGTGCTTGTTGTAGGTATTATAACTGGGCAGTGGCTGCCCCAATGGTCCTGTCAATGCAAGTCTTTCAGAAGAGTCTCCCAAAGGTACATTCACCTGTTGGGTTGGGTTGGGTGAACTAAACATTGGGAAGGATAATTAGGAAGAGGGAATAATGGCGACCCACGCCCTATGACCCTCAACCTTCTGTCTGTCTATAGAGTACTATTGACCAGCTGGTGAAGGTCAAGATGCCCAAAAAGTCTGGCCGCTGGTGGTTCTGGAGGAGGAAAGGCATGGATACTAACCGCAGCCAGGTAGCCGATCGGCACAGCCCAAGTGACCCATGGAGAGTGGACACGTTTTTGTCCTCGCACGTGTTCTCCCTTGAAAATGTCTTTGCATGCAAACTGATGGGACTTTTTTGGAGTTGGGATGTGGCCCCCTCTGCTACACATCACTGTGCAAACTCACTAGTTTTGAGGAATCACTGGGCGTTATGGACACAGATTAAAAAAATGATCGCTGATGTTCAAGGCAGGCTAGGGTCATGAGAATGAGGTACAGGAACCTGTCAAATCGCTTTATGTTGCGAAATGGTGTGCCGCACTTAACGTGACCCGAGTCTTCTGGTTGATATTTGTTAACATTCAGGCCCATCTGTCAGTTTTCATTTTAGTTAAACTGGAATGACGTGAATCTTTTACGCAATAAATGAAGGCACATTTAAGTCTGTATCATTAATGCAGTCCGTTTTGAAGAGGTTGTTGTGAAAGAGTTAAACAGTATTGGTCTCTGGTCTGTCTCCTCGGCAGACAGGGGAGAACTCCAAAAAGGACCAGAAGGATGGTCAGTCGGAGAATGAAGTCTCAGTGCAAGCCACCGGGACCTCCACCGCCATGCTGTGGGTGACGACAAAACACTTCTTTTTGGCAGAATGACTTATCTATTGAGGGAGCTGTCTAAAATATGATGAGAGATGAGGACATGCTAAAACTGTTTGGGTGTGTGTGTCTTCATCTCCAGGGCGACCATCGATGACCTGACCAGTGACGAGGAGAACGGCCTTGGTGGCGAGGGCAGCCTGTCGTCAGAGACTGTGGAGAAAACAAACACTGCCCAGTGTTTTAGCCAGATGTATCGCAAGTCCCTACGCCTCACCTCTGAACAGATAGTATGTCACCACTGCCACACACACACACACACACACACACACACACACACACACACACACACCCTGGCCGCCTCTCCGTAAGCCCTATTAACCATGCGGTTGTGTTGCGGTCAGGAGCGTTTGAATCTGCGTGAAGGGGCAAACACGGTTATGTTCAGTGTGACCACCCAGTACCAGGGCACCTGTCGCTGTGAGGCCGCCATCTACCTGTGGAACTGGGACAACCGGGTTGTCATCTCGGACATCGATGGCACCATCACAAAGTGAGTGTGTGTGTGTGTGTGTGTGTGTGTGTGTGTGTGTGTGTGTGTGTGTGTGTGTGTGTGTGTGTGTGTGTGTGTGTGGGGGGGGGGTAAGTCTGACATTTAACTGGGCCTCACAATGTACTTTTTTATGTTAGGCTTAAGGATGGAGTGAGGGTTGGCGAAAACCGTTTCATTTTAATGGTACTAGTTTGTTAGTCTTCACAGAGGTTGTAAGCTGTGTGTGTTAAATTCTTTCTGAACATTCACTCTGGTCGTCGCAGGTCCGATGCCCTGGGTCACATCCTACCTCAGCTGGGGAAAGACTGGACTCACCACGGTATCGCCCGTCTCTACCACAAAATCCACCAGTAAGCACCAGCGGTCCAGTGTCTTCAGTTTGGTAGGGTAGGGCTGTCAGTGTTGACTGTTCTGTCCCCCCCATCCCCAGAAATGGTTACAAGTTCCTGTACTGCTCAGCGCGGGCGATTGGCATGGCCGACATCACCAAGGGCTACCTGCAGTGGGTGAACGACAAAGGCACAGTTCTCCCCAAGGGCCCGGTTCTGCTGGCCCCCAGCAGTTTCTTCTCTGCTCTGCACAGAGAGGTGGTGGAGAAGAAGCCGGAGGTGTTCAAGATTGCCTGTCTCAGAGATATCCGAGACCTGTTCAACCCCCAGAGGCAGCCCTTCTACGCAGCCTTCGGCAACAGGACCAACGTAGGAGCCACTAACTGACACACACACACACAGTTTACAACCACTGTGATGACTAACAAGTTATTACCATTAAAATAAAACGATTTTCCCCAACCCTCACTCCATCCGCAGGCCGAACATTAAAAACGTTTCTGCGCATGGTATACTTACTACATAAAGTTAACTTTTAGGTAGTATATAGGACAGATTTCTGATCCTTACCAACCAATTACTCGCTGTCTGCGTTTGAAGGTGTTTCTCAGTCTGTTCTCTGGGTTAGGAGGGAGGGCAGGTTTAAAAGGTGTTTCAGCTTAAATCTGATCCGGGTGCTGTCTGTGTTTGAAGATGTTTCTCAGTCTGTTCTCTGGGCTAGGAGGGAGGGCAGGTTTAAAAGGTGTTTCAGCTTAAATCTGATCCGGGTGCTGTCTGCGTTTGAAGATGTTTCTCAGTCTGTTCTCTGGGTTAGGAGGGAGGGCAGGTTTAAAAGGTGTTTCAGCTTAAATCTGATCCGGGTGCTGTCTGCGTTTGAAGGTGTTTCTCAGTCTGTTCTCTGGGTTAGGAGGGAGGGCAGGTTTAAAAGGTGTTTCAGCTTAAATCTGATCTGGGTGCTGTCTGTGTTTGAAGATGTTTCTCAGTCTGTTCTCTGGGTTAGGAGGGAGGGCAGGTTTAAAAGGTGTTTCAGCTTAAATCTGATCTGGGTGCTGTCTGTGTTTGAAGGTGTTTCTCAGTCTGTTCTCTGGGTTAGGAGGGAGGGCAGGTTTAAAAGGTGTTTC
>JACXGJ010001843.1:0-75280 GCA_016801105.1 Esox niger
TTATGTTGAGTGTTTTACCACAGTGGTGTGGTTTATTTTGGTTGTTAGCCGTAGGCTATACGTGTCACCCGGTCAGTGTCTGGTTTATGTTTGTATGTTTGTTACTTTGTTCATCCTTCAATTAAAACAATGGATAACTACCTCCATACCATCTCTGCGCCTGTGTCCTTCCACCAATTCTACCAGATACTTGACACTTCCATCTTTTTATAGTCCAGAGTGCTGTATTAAAAAAAATATTGATAATGAATTGCAACCATCTGGCCTAGATAAGTCCATTATTTATATGAAGTGAAATTCCGGTCCAAAGTTAGATTCGTTTTTTCAAGGGCATTGACCTGTGAGCGTATATACTGCTCAAACCAATTAAGGGAACATCTAAATCACACATCGGGTCTCGTTGAACAGAATATATTAAAGATCAAAATCTGTACCGTACACTGTGTAATTTGTTGAAAACAAAATTATGTAACTACAGTCAATGGAAACCAAAATCACCAACAGATTGATGGCTGGATTCAAACTCACACCAAAAATCAGAAGTTAACAATTTAAATCACAGGCTGCTCCAACTTGTGAATTTCATCCGGGTATCTTATAATGTGACTCAGTTGTGTGTTTGGCCCCACGTGCCTGTATGCAGTCACAAAAATGTCTGGGCATACTCCTCATAAGACGGCAGATGATGATCTCCCAGACCTAGATCAGGGCATCAGAGATCTCCTGGACAGTCTGTGGCACTAATTCACGGTGTCAGATGCACCAATACATAACATCCCAGAGGTTCTCAATTGGATTCAGTTCTGGGGAATGTGAGGGTCAGTCAATAGCATCAATGCCTTCGTCATCCTGGAACTGCCTACTCACTATGGCCACAATGAGGCTGGGCTTGGTCCTACACCAGGAGAACCCAGGGTCCACTGCACAAGTGAAAGGAAGCATAACGTTCACCACGGCATCTCCAGACTCTTTCAAGTCTGTCACATGTTCAGTGTGAACCTGCTCCAATCGGTGAAGAGAACAGGGTGCCAATAGTGGACCTGCCAATTCTGAAGTTCCCAGGATGTTAGTAGATACTAGTAAGCCTATTACTGGCTAATACACTGTTAAAACGGCCAGTGGCAAAAGCCATACAGTTCATAAACGCTTTTTATGGTGGAGGTAAACTTAGTAAGAAATGTTAGTCAGTTTAACTGTATCAATATCATTCACAAATGGCCAATTAGATGTTAAAATGGCCAGTGGCAAAAGAAGATTTGCTCAGGGTAGAAACAAGAGGCTATATGGACAACAGTTAGATGTACAGCCTTGTGGTGTAGTGGTTAACAACACAGCCGTCCATGTGGGTGACCTAGGATCGACTCTTGAGAAGGCAACACTTTCTATAGAGGGCCGGCTGAACTAGGCTTGCCTGGAATCTTGTTTTGAGCACGGTACTTTCTGTATTTGTCCTCTGTCCCTAAGGGGAAGGATGCATTTAAACAATTTTTATACGGTTTATGTCACAAAGAGCCTTCCAGCAGGAAATGGCAGTTTCAGCATCAAATAAGAGCCTAATAGCCCAGAAATGACTGGCATTTAAATAAAATCCATATTGTGACAAATCAGAATCGAAAAAATGAATACATACACATACTGAGAAGTGGGAAATGGTATTATTTTTGCTTTGGAGATTGCAGTTAGGGTGTGCAGTCATGGATATCTTGGCTACGTCCGATGCTCCAATTGCAGACTGCCAAATAGGCGGCTATAATGCTCTCCTTACTACTTCCCATGCATGGTCATGTGAGTTGTAGCCCACAGTCTGATTTGGACATTTTGGCATCATAATTACATTTGAAATGACACCCAACATACTAATTCTCTTCATAATGACTTGCCGGTGGTTTCTGGTGCTGGTCCATCGCTAAACCAATAGGAAGGAGAGCTTGGGAATGCGGTGAGTGTGGAATAGCGGTGTCGGGTGATGGTTGAGCTTTTTTTGTGGTGTCTGTACTGTTTTTAATGTTCTTATATCCTTAAGTCTTGTTTGTGTTAGATGGTATTAAGAGAATATAAATTTAGACAATATAATTCCCTGTCATTCTCGGTCTCTGTTCATATTTAAAATCAGTCTACGCAGAAACAATGTTTTTGGGACAATTTGCAGGGAGAATATCAGTAATCAGGAGGGTGCAATGATTTCAGCTCAAGAGCCATATCGGGACTTCAAAACTCAGTGGAGAGTGGAACATTTTGTTTTCTACTGGTTTCCTTGTCAAAAGCAAGACACGTGCCAGACATAGGGTGGTTATTTGAAAATAAATTGGTCAATATTTATTTAAAAATACTTTCGATTGACTTATAGACAAGTTATTTTTTTAACCAAAATAATCATTTCCCAATTAATTTATTTTTGCCATAACACTCGTGGGACAAATCTGTATATATTTTATCCGCCCTTAGCTGACACCGTAGTTTAGTTTCATTGTCAAAGAAAAAGTAGTGAGACACAAAAATAGAGAAACAGAGAGAGAAAGAGAGAGACAGAGGGTGAGGGGTGGGCAGACAGAGATGGAGCTGTGTAGGACTGTGGCTAGCCTTGGCATGCTTTGGCCCATGCTGTTAGTAGACAGCAGGGTTGCTTAAAACAACAGGGCCCATTGATGGCTGCTGAGTCACTGAGGACTGAGGAGAGCTACGTAGCACAGTGGCCCCTCTCCCTTCAACAAACCAGAACACATGGACCGAATCACAGCCGGGCAGTTAAAGACAGAGAGGGAGAGAGAAATGAAGGGATGGGATTGACCATCGAGTCCTGCCAGACTACAGAGTGTTCTGATGGTAGGGTCATCTTCCAACTGTCATCCAGAGATCTGGGAAATGCCACAGGTCGGAGTTAGGATGGGCGATGATTATAAGTAGCCACTCTGTTCAGGAGTAACCAGCTATTTAAAACATTGTGTTTTGAAATTGTGAATCTATGGTTTGAAGAGTGTTATGTGTCTCTCTGTGTGTGGGGAGTGGTGGTTGGGGGGCACCAGGTTGGAAATGGTTTATGAAAAGTTTTTTGTTGTGGTGTAGAAGAGGGCGTTCCTAAAAAACTGACTGCAAGTGTTACAGGATGTTAACAAAACAGAGCCAATAATAAAAAATAGCCCTGTCCCACTCCAAAAAACAACCACAATAAACACTATAAATGATAGTGTCAAAGAAAAATCCATTACAGTACTGTTCAATAATACCTTCGTGGCCAAATAAACAAAGGATATTTAGAAAGCTTCTGAGTTCAAGCTGTAAATAAGTCACATAAAACATTCTCATTGGGAATATGCTAATTAGGGCAAAGGATTAATTGAGTGGGGTCTGGCATTGGTGTGTGGAAATTCTGGCGAGTTTTCCAAGCTCGGTTCTGAAGGTCCTTGGCTGTGAGTCTGTAAATGACCAGGGTTGAGAGGCCTGAATGGGCTTTGACTCAGCTGATTTTGGTGTACGTAAAAACAGACGATGGAAGGAGAGAGGACAGAACCAACTAGGGGCCTAATTTGGCAGGTTTATGGGGTTCCCCAGAACAAGATGTTGCTCCTCTCCTCCCTCTTTCTTTCTCCCTGTCTGTCTTTCTTCTCACCCTCTTTCTACCCTTTTCATTTACTCAAAGAAATCCTTCTGTCAGTCTCTCTGCTCTATCTTTCTCTGTAATTTCTCCCTCTCTAAAACCTTGTCATTAGCTCTCTCAATAACTAAATTTCTCTTTGTATTCTCTGTGTACACCGATCAACCATAAGACTATGACCACCTGCCTAATATTGTGTAGGTCCCCCTTTTGCTGCCAAAACAGCCCTGACCCGTAGAGGTATGGACTCCACTAGACCTCTGAAGGTGTGCTGTGGTATCTGGTACCAAAACAGCCCTGACCCGTAGAGGTATGGACTCCACTAGACCTCTGAAGGTGTGCTGTGGTATCTGGTACCAAAACAGCCCTGACCCGTAGAGGTATGGACTCCACTAGACATCTGAAGGTGTGCTGTGGTATCTGGTACCAAAACAGCCCTGACCCGTAGAGGTATGGACTCCACTAGACCTCTGAAGGTGTGCTGTGGTATCTGGTACCAAAACAGCCCTGACCCGTAGAGGTATGGACTCCACTAGACCTCTGAAGGTGTGCTGTGGTATCTGGTACCAAAACAGCCCTGACCCGTAGAGGTATGGACTCCACTAGACCTCTGAAGGGGTGCTGTGGTATCTGGTACAAGACGTTATCAGCAGATCCTTTAAGTCCTGTAAGTTGTTAAGTGGGGCGTCCATGGATTGGACTTGTTTGTCCAGCACTTCCCACAGATGTTCGATTGGATTGAGAGGTAGGGAATTTGGAGGCCAAGTCAACACCTTGAACTTGTGGTTGTGTTCCTCAAACCATTCCTGAACCATTTTTGCTATGTGGCAAGGAGCATTATCCTGCTGAAAGAGGCCAATGCCATCAGGGAATATTATTGCCATGAAAGGGTCTGCACTAATTCCACACATGTTCTGCACTAATGCTTAGGTAAGCGGTATGTCATAAGAATGTAAGTAACCTCCATATGAATGTCAGGACCCAAGGTTTCCCAGCAGAACATTGCCAAATGTATCACATGGCCTCCGCCAGCTTGCCTCTTTCCCATAATGCATACACGTGCCATGTGTTCTCCAGGTAAGCGACGCACATGCACCCAGCCATTCATGTGATCTTTGTAAAAGAAAACGTGATTCATCAGACCAGCCCTTTTTCTTCCACTGCTGTGGTCCAGTTCTGATGCTCACAAGCCCATTGTAGGTGCTTTTGGCAGTGGACATGGGTCAGCATGGGCACCCTGACTGGTCTGCATCTACACAGCCCATAGGCAACAAACTGTGATGCATTGTGTGTTCTGACACCTTACTGTTAGTACCAGCTTGTACTTTTTCTGCAATTTGAGCTACAGTAACTCATCTGTTGGATCGAAACACACAGGCCAGCCTTCACTCCCCACGTGCATCAATGAGCCTTGGCTGCCCATGACACGGTCACCAGTTTTACTTTCTTCAACCACTTTTGATAAGTACTGACCACTGCAGACCGGGAGCATATCACAAGGGCTGCAGTTGGATTTGCTCTGACCCAGTCATCTAGCCATTACAATTTTACCCTTGTCAAAGATGCTTAGATCCTTAAGCTTAACAATTTTTCCTGCTTCAACACTGAGAACAGAATGTTCACTTGCTGCCTAATATATTCCACACACTGAAAGATGCCATGATATCAAGATTATCAGTGTTATTCACTTCACCTGTTAGTGGTCATTATGTTATGGCTAATCGTTGTATCTTTCTTTGTCTACTGCTTTGTCACTTTCTATGTCCATCTTTCACGCTCCTTCCTTGTCAGTTGTTTGACCTGCTGCCGTTCACTCCAGAATCCTGTGTGTTTTTCCATTGTGCTGGTTAGGCTTCACTGTAACCAGGTTCTCGTTCTCCCTCGGGCAGAGATGTGGAACCAGGAGATGCTGCAGCTCAAGCCACCCTTCCTTTCTCCGTCCTTGGCCGGGCATCAGCACCCAGAAGCCCTGCTGCAGGATAAGAGATAACCTCCTAATAACTAAGGCCCTGCTGCCTGGGGGGTCCGATAAGAGAGACTCCCTTTAAAAGCCAGAAAGACATAAGGCTGACAATAAAAGTTTAAATCCCCCTCCCTGCCACGTGTAGCAGTCAGCTGATATGTTATAGCGTAGTCTGAACACCCGTGGGTGAACTAAAGGAACAACGCATACATTTTACATTCAGTTTATAGAATCATTACCTGTTTTGATCGAGTGACATGCTCCCTGTCTCTCAGTTCTTCAATAACAAGGTCAAGCCGTACATTAAAATGAGATGTGAACGTTAACAACTTTGTTTTTAGTAATGATTATCACACTCAGCTGCAAATGGATCTTGGGAATTACAAATTATTTGAACACATTATGTAACAACACTGTACAGTATGAATAATCTGTTGTTTTCTTATAATTAATTTTCTTATAACTCATGTCATGTACACTAAATGAACTTCCAATGGATCAATATTCTAAGAGAAGTTCAACCAACCCATAACCTCCCAGCTAACCCTGAACTCTGATCTCTCTCTCTATCGCTTTCTTTCTGTCCTTCTCTCTTCATTCCTCTCCTTTCTACTCGGGCCTCCCTCTCTATTCTACCTCTCTCTCTCGTTGTCTCTGTCCCTAATATCTCTCTCCTTTCCATCTATCATTCTCTTTCAAACCCCTCGCTCTGTACATTACAGACCCGTTAGGGAGAATGGACGGACTTACTCACACTTCCTGCTTACTGTAATGGCATGAGAGAAAACAAACAGGTTCGAAGTAAGGATTGTTAAATTGTTCTTTATGGAGAAATGAGAGGGCAGGTGGGTAGAGGGACTTCTAAGAGAGACACAGCCAGTTCCACCACCATCCAAAACATTCCTGAACACGGCCCCTGGTCGGACTTATCTGGTCAAACAGTCCCTTAAAAAAAATACAACTGCCACAAGCGGAGGCGCCTCAGTCCCGCTCTCAGGACCATGTTCCTGTTTAAAAGAACAGGTCTCCGTCTGGGTCCCAACATGTTTTTGAAACAGATAAATGATAAAGCTGTCTGTTTTCGCACACGTCTTTGTTTGAATAGGCCTTAGTTTGGAAGTATTTCCCCTATAACTTTTGGTCAAGATCTTGCTGTGCCTGTTCATGGCAATGATATGAGGGTATTGAGAAGATATGTACTGCTGACTATACAGTCGTTATAGGGAAGCACCACCAATTTCAAAATGATCACAGTTTGTTACCTTACAGCCTGAAATGAAAACACACAATCTCTGACTTGTTCCATCTTAATTTACACTCTGTAATTCACAATATCCAAGTGAAAAAAAGAAAATGTATACAAATTTCGACGGTAATTTGCCCTATTGTTGCTGGTGTTCTTTAGGTCATTGTCATGTTAAAACGTGAACAGTCTGGCCATTATCCACTCCCTTCTGGGCTGCAGGATCTCTTCAAGAATGTCAGTATTTTACACTGTCTATTTCCCTTCTATCCTGACAAGTGCTCCTAGTTTCAAGGTTTAATAGTCTAATGCACTGAACAACATAGCGTCATTCTGACAATGAAATTCTTGTGACATGGCACCTGACATTTACATATTGAGATTTAAGATGAAGAATATACAAGAAAAAATATAGCCAGACAAAATGTTTTTGATAAAGCAAAAATATACAAAACATTGTAATGTAAAAGAATATTGTAAACTAACAGCAATCTGGTTAGTTGAATTGAAAATGAAGATATGGCAAGTATGGCAATAATATAAATAACAGTGTAAACTAGCAGCAATCGGTAGAGTTATTGAATATTATAGATACATTTGATTAGATTCATTGAACAGTATATATTATATTGATGTTGTGAAATTGACCAACGTTCCTTACTAAGTTTACCTGCACCACAAATAGCGTATATGAACTATATGGCTTTTACCACTGGCCGTATTAACAGTGTATTAGTGAGTAATAGGCTTTACCGGTATCTACTAACTTACTGGAATAGTCAAGAATTGAGCACTTGTTAGTGAGTCTGCCAAAGCTAATTAATTTAATGGCATTTGAACGTATTTGTTCTTTCAAGGCATAACAACGTACTTTTTTTTGTCATTCATGAATGACATTAAATAAATATCTATCAATAAAGGTGACGATAACTAACTTTTTCTACAAGTGAAAAGACGAGAGAATAATAGAATGTAACAGAAGTAGTCACAATACTGTAATACTGAATATTCATAAGATTTGAGTAATTGCTAGAGAAACTGAAGATGAACTTTTTCATGCCAGAAAAAGTCCCAATACAGTTCTAGTTAAGGCTTACTATAACATAACTAGTGTATGTTGTAGCCAGCAAATGTGTTTGTCTATCCTGATGCAAAATGCATGCACGGATGCATACTTAAAAAATCCACCAGAAACAGTTGCAATTTAACTGCAAACTGTTTTACTTCAGACTTATCTATAATTTCAGACAGTATCTATAATGTAGACACTGAACTTATATATAATTTCTATCTATGATGTAGTTACTGAAAGTTTAACCAGCAAAGTTTTTGTCAATACGGAATAATTCATAATGCATACTTTGCTTTGCCTGTGAGGAGATACACACACGGGACATAGAGTTTGCAGGCCCGCTTCGCTAACCATTACGCTATATAACAGGGGGTACTCAGTCAGCCAGTCACTCACTCACTCAGCAAGAGATATTCACAAATTTTTACCAGCTCTGCTTACGCGGTCTGGTAAAAATAAAGAGACCACTGCAAATGATCAGTTTCACATAGGTACAGTGGGGAGAACTTTGATACAAGTATTTGATACACTGCTAATTTTGCAGGTTTTCCTACTTACAAAGCATGTAGAGGTCTGTAATTTTTATCATAGGCACACTTCAACTGTGAGGGACGGAATCCAAAACAAAAAATCCAGAAAATTACATTGTATGATTTTTAAATAATTCATTTGCATTTTATTGCATGACATAAGTATTTGATACATCAGAAAAGCAGAACTTAATATTTGGTACAAAAACCTTTGTTTGCAATTACAGAGATCATACGTTTCCTGTAGTTCTTGACGAGGTTTGCACACACTGCAGCAGGGCTTTTGGCCCACTCCTCCATACAGGCCTTCTCCAGATCCTTCAGGTTTCGGGGCTGTTGCTGGGCAATACGGACTTTCAGCTCCCTCCAAAGATTTTCTATTTGGTTCAGGTCTGTGGCCTGGATAGGCCACTCCAGGACCTTGAGATGCTTCTTACGGAGCCACTCCTTAGTTGCCCTGGCTATGTGTTTCAGGTCGTTGTCATGCTGAAAGACCGAGCCACGACCCATCTTCAATGCTCTTACTGAGGGAAGGAGGTTGTTGGCCAAGATCTCGCGAAACATGGCCCCATCCATCCTCCTCTCAATATGGCGCAGTCGTCATGTCCCCTTTGCAGAAGAGATCCCAAAAGAATGATGTTTCCACCTCCATGCTTCAGGATTGGGATGGTGTTCTTGGGGTTGTACTCATTCTTCTTCTTCCTCCAAACACGGCAAGTGGAGTTTAGACCAAAAAGCTCTATTTTTGTCTCATCAGACCACATGACCTTCTCCCTTTTCTCCTCTGGATCATCCAAATGGTCAATGGCAAACTTCAGACGGGCCTGGACATGCGCTGGCTTGAGTAGGGAGACCTTGCGTGCACTGCAGGATTTCAATCCATGATGGCATAGTGTGTTACTAATGGTTTTCTTTGAGACTGTGGTCCCAGCTCTCTTCAGGTCATTGACCAGGTCCTGCTGTGTAGTTCTGGGCTGATCCCTCACCTTCCTCATGATCATTGATGCCCCCGAGGTGAGATCTTGCATGGAGCCCCAGACCGAGGGAGATTGACCGTCATCTTGAACTTTCTAATAATAGGCAAGCAGCTTGGTTTCCTTCTCACTATTGTCCTGTAACCCATCCTAGCCTTGTGCACGTCTACAATTTTATCCCCAATGTCTTTACACAGCTCTCTGGTCTTGGCAATTGTGGAGAGGTTGGAGTCTGTTTGATTGAGTGTGTGGACAGGTGTCTTTTATACAGGTAACGAGTGGAGAAAGGAGGGCTTCTTAAAGAAAAGCTAACTGTCTGTAAGAGACAGAATTCTTACTGGTTGGTAGGTGATCGAATACTTATGTCATGCAATAAAATGCATATTCATTATTTCAAAATCATGCAATGTGATTTTCTGGAATTTTGTTTAAGATTCCTTTTCTCACAGTTGAAATATACCAAAAGTGTGAAGTGTGGTAAGAATTACAGACCTCTACATTCTTTGTAATTAGGAAAACCTGCAAATTCAGCAGTGTATCAAATACTAGTTTCTCCCCACTGTATGTGTTTGTGCAAAATAATTTTTTGGTTTTATTCTATAAATTACTGACAACATTGCACAGAAATTATAAAAACAAAAAACTAATATTTTTACTCAGGAAGAGTTCAGAAAAAAAATTTGGTGGAAAAACCCTGACTTTTAATCACAGCTTTCATGCGTCTTGACATGCTCTCCACCAGTCTGTCACATTGCTGTTGGATGACTACGCAACTCCTGGCTCAACAAAAAATGCTGTGGACTAATACAAACGATGATATGTCCTAAGTTGTTTAACACATGTAGTTGTGAATACCAGCAAATTAATGCTGAAATTCTGAACTCTTGTCTCATACTCATCTTTTGATCTTAAACCCAAATGTCTTCAGCGAACAACAAAAACAAATTAATTTGCATTACCGTTCCAATACTTTTGGAGGGTACGGTATGTGTAAACATGCAAATAATTTTTTCCAGCATCGAATTTGTTGGTTCCAGAGCTAACTTTGAAAACATTTAAGTCAAATATGATTTTAAAAAAGTATATATATTTTATATAAATTAATCCGAGAGCCGCAAAAAGAGGAGTTGGGGGCCGCCAAATCCCTATGCGTGCTGTAATGCAATAAAAGCTGAAAACTTTGAAACAGGGTGGTCACTTTCTATACACAGTGTGTATAGTTGAGTTTTTACACGCCATCATCTTGTTATTATGGGAATTGCCCTGCAAAATGTATAGTCTCTTCATGGTTGAAAAAGACCTAAAAAGTCTGATGTATTCCTCTTGAATGTATTGGAAAAAACTTTCCACTCATTATAATGCATGCATTAATTCTTTATTACTATGAGAAACTGTTTCCAATATCGACATTGCATGTAGTGTAATTCTAAATACATTCATTACAAATGGATCCATCTGTTATACTAAGTCTTTCTCAGTTATGATACATGTCATTTCTGTCCAAGGCAGATCAATGTAGTTTTTGTATTTGTTTTTCTAAACCGCAGTGGAGGCAGTTGTGTGAATCTAGCTAGCCAAGGCCACGGTGGTAACATAATTACATGCTTTGTGCTTATATGTATTTAGCAATCCTTTTCTGGATCTCTGTTGGCCACTGTTAAGGTTGGGGAGTGCCGGAACACACATATACACATGCACACATGTGCAGGTCAGGAAGTGACAATACACACTAACACACAGACACATAGACCCCTGGATAAAATAATACTGTACTCTCAGAAGAGCAATGTTTCATTTCACTGAAAGCCAACATTAAATTCATCTGACTCCAACCCCATATCAATTGTAAATTATAATTCTGTCACACACGCACACACGCACACACGCACACACACAAACACACCATCAATACAAATACGCTGATAACGTCTCCATGCAGGGAAGAAAATATTTAGATCTGACTCAGTCTCAACTACACGGTTTAAAGAATCTGTTTCTACTTACATTTCAACACCCACATCTTATCACACAGGTTTCTATGAGGCCTGGTATGCTATCAGACCCCTGGCAGGTACGCCTCGGACTGTGAGACAGGTAATGTAACGTCTCGCAATCTCCTTCATGTTGGAGGAAGACAGAAGCAAAATTGAGGCCAAAACCTTGAGGCCAAAAGTTTCAGCAAATATACTACCTGTATTAGATCTCCATACTCTGTGATGGTTGAGAGATGGAGCACCGAAGAGTCTCAGTCCGGTTAGCACTCAAGACCTCCCAGAGCCTGATGACCCGCAACCAGGAGACCAACTCTGATAGGAGCTGCTTGATTCATTGCTACATTGAGATAAGAGACTCTCCGATTCTTCTTTTTCGCTCTACAACTTCCCCCATCTCTCACTCCCTCCCTTCCCCTCTCTCTCCCCCTTTCCCCACCAGCCATCTATATTTAGTCCGTCTGCTAAGCTGCCTCCGCCAGCCCAGCCTCACAGTGCACTAGAAACTCCAGATGGAGGAGAAAATTAACCCAAATCTGTCCACAACCAACCCTCCGCCGCTGAACTTAAGACTACATGTTTCAGACTGAATGCGAGTCTGGTGGTAGTATATACACTGCCATTCATGTTGGGAGTGAGAGCATGTGGTCGCGGAATATGTGTTTCAGGAGGATGAATGAGGTAAAGTACTGGATGGTCAATAAACCAGCACTGCCAAAAGCAAAATAACTATATATTGGTGGGCGATTCAATAAAGGAGAGACATTTTTAAACAAGTTACACAAGACCTTTTCTTTAGAGAAATGTGTCATGGCTGGTGACTCATTTTTATAATGTGTACACCTATAACGATCAAGTTATATTATCTTTATGTGTGATAATGATGATGAATGTAATCAGTAGCAGTTATGAGGACATTGAAAGGCAGACAGATGGGCCAGCAGAAGGGACAGGCAGAAAGACAGGCAGGCAAAATGGACAGGCAGACAGACAAGTAAAACAGCGGGCAGATGATGATCTGCCATGGTTCACTTCTTTCTGTCATATATGTCATCCTATTGGCTGTGTCCAATATCCCGACCATTTAAAAGCCTATAAGTTTAAAGTGTTCATACTAATGGTAATGAATATGTTATGGTCCTAGTCAATCTTTACTGACCACAGGTGAGACAGTGACCCTATCATACTGAATACTGCAGGAGGAAGGCTCAAGAAGTCACAAAGGTCAGGGGTCAGCAGCAGAAGCAGAGGCTGCATCTCCAGTCTGGCTGCAGCCTAGACGGCCTGACACCGGCTTCAATAACAAATGGCTGTAGAGTGTGTTAATGTGTGTGAGACAGGCTGGAAAATGTAGGGTGGTCCCTTACTCTCTCTTTTGACACTTGGGCAGGGTGGGGTGGCTCCTAAAGGTTGAACCGACCAACACAGTTTGAGACACGTGCTTATGATAGCTGTAGGAGGAGATAACTGCAATGTGATGCAATAAAGGGCAGACCCTTGTAGCTCCATTTGGTTAAGCGTCCAGTTGACCCTAGCAGTTTCTGTACAAAACAACCAGAAATAAAACTTTCGGAAGTCCATACAACCGGAGGACCTGCTGAAACAGCACCTCAGTGAACTGGTATGCAGGGCAGAGGCTGGGTAATGGAATGAAGCGGACCATATTCGAGAATTGATCCACTACCATGGCGATGGTGGTGCTCTGATTGTTGCAGATCCATTAGGAAGTCTACTGATAGGTGGGACCTGGGTCGCTGAGGTACTGGTAAGGGGTGGAGCTTGTCTGCTTGAGTGTCTCCACTTCTCCAGTGCCAACGTCCCCATCTGTTGCCCATGGTCAATATTGATGTGGCAATATTTGCCCACTCTTCGTTGCAAAAAGCACTCCAAATATGTTAGATTGCGAGAATATCTCCAGTGCACAACCCTCTTCAGATCACCCCACAGATGTTCAATTGGATTCAGGTAAGGGGTGTGGCTGGGCCATTCCAAAAAATGTATCTTCTTCTGGTGAAGCCATGCTTTTGTGGATTTGGATGTGTGCTTAGGGTCGTTGTCGTGCTGAAAGGGGAACTTCCTCTTCATCTAGCAGATGCCTTTTAGATGAAGTTTTGTGCCAAAATTGCCTGGTATTTGGAACTGTTCATAATTCACTCCACCCTCACTAAGGCCCCAGTTCGAGCTGAAGAAAAGCAGCCCCAAAACATGATGCTGCCACCACCTTTATTTGTGATTGATCAGAGTCACTGTAAATTATGGCAGGTGTGTAATGACATCTATTTAACGTGACTTTGAATATGATTGGTTAATTCTGAACACAGCTACATCCCCAGTTATTAGAGAATGTGCAGACTTCTGCAACAAGGTCATTGTAAGGTTATATTTTTCATTTTTCCCCCTCGAAGATTTCAGTGTTTTTTTATTGAATTATTCACAATAAAGCGGAAAAAGTTATGACATGATTTATCTTTGTCTCATTTTTATACATCACAAAAACCTGTCAGGGGTGTGTAGACTTTTTATATCTACTGTATATATATATATATATATATATATATATATATATATATATATATATATATATATATATATATATATATATATATACACAATTATGCTATAGACAAAATATGCTTTTTTGCAGAAGCTACATATACAAATGACTAGAGACGGGCATCCAGGCTAGATTGCCTTCCGTGCCACATGAACCACCTGTTCATTAGTTCAACCATAACTCATCTGTTCAATGAAAACATCTATACATATTCTGATAGCTCGAGAAAAAATCTTCAGCACATGTAGCTCAGCTGTGTGCACAGCTTATTACATGAGGGAAATAAACATGCTTGTTAATATTGCAACACTTGTACTTACATGCACGCACACATGCACTGGCATGGACACACACACACACACACACACACACACACACACACATACACACACACAAAAAGACACACGTTCCACAGCAGGATTCTAGGAAGGGGCCAATATGATGTAACTACGTAGGTATATGAAGGAAGTTATCAGAAACCATTTGCACAACCAGTGGGCAGGAGGGAGGACGCAGAGCTCCCTCTATGATGTCACTCTCACCAGCTGGTGGGTGATAAGGGAGAGGGGGAGGACGCGTAACATCCCAAAACTGTGGCAACGTGCTTTATCAACCAGGCCCTCACATTATGATGGGTGAAGATTTCTGTGGAAATGTTACACCGTTCAGCTCAGTTTGAACTTAGTGTTCCACAAGGTATTAGTCATAAAAAATATTCTGGTTCTCCGGGTTCAATGCGTTATAGGAACGGAATAAAGTTTATGAAATGGCAAATAGAAGCAGAATGTTTGAATATAGTGGTGAAAAATAGAATGGAAATTTATTAAAGGTATTTTTGGAAAAATATTAAAAAAGTTATTTGAGCAATTGTGTGTTTCATGCCAAATTGGCATTCATGCATATTTGTTTTTGTGTGTGCATGCTTGTGAATACTATACCGACACTGTAGATCTGCATATCAACTGTAAATCCAAGAATATTGTGCACAACCCACACAATAAAGACCAAACTGTCTCAAAATGGCCCAAAATAAGCAATGCATCCATACACTACTCTACGCTGCTCATTTTTCCCTATGTTTTGTGCTCATCAAACTATTGTGCTAAAATTCGTCATCCAAGCATAGATATTTTGGTATTGGGTCCCATTACGCAAAGTGACATTGTGGTTATGCAAAATGTACATAGCAAATAAGTACATACAGTGAGGGAAAATGTTTTTGATTCCTTGCTGATTTTGTACACTGACAAATAAATGATCAGTCTATAATTTTAATGGTAGGTTTATTTGAATATTGAGAAACAGAATAACAACAAAAAAAATCTGAAAATGTAATGTCAAAAATGTTATAAATTAATTTGCATTATAAGAAATGAAATAAGTATTTGATCCCTTCTAAAGCAGAAAGATTCCTGGCTCCCAGGTGTCTTTTATATAGGTAAGGAGCTGAGATTAGTAGCACACTCTTATTAAAGGGAGTTACCCTAATCTCAGTTTGTTACCTGTATAAAAGACTGTCCACAGAAGCAATCAATCAGATTCCAAACTCTCCACCATGGCCAAGACCAAAGAAGATGTCAGGGACAAGATTGTAGACCTACACAAGGTTGGAATGGGATACAAGCCCATCGCCAAGCAGCTTGGTGAGAAGGTGACAACAGTTGGTGTGTTTATTTGCAAATGGAAGAAACACAAAAGAACTGTCAATCTTCCTCGGTCCATGCAAGATCTCACCTCGGGGAGTTGCAAT
Source organism: Esox niger (assembly GCA_016801105.1). Classification (NCBI taxonomy): domain Eukaryota; kingdom Metazoa; phylum Chordata; class Actinopteri; order Esociformes; family Esocidae; genus Esox; species Esox niger. Next base: position 15,670 of record JACXGJ010001843.1, read on the forward strand.
GATCATGAGAACAGTGAGGAATCAGCCCAGAACTACACAGGAGTTTCTTGTCAATGATCTCAAGGCAGCTGGGACCATAGTCACCAAGAAAACAGTGGGTAACACACTACACCGTGAAGGACTGAAATCCTGCAGCGCCCACAAGGTCCCCCTGCTCAAGAAAACCCATGTGCAGGCCTGTCTGAAGTTTGCCAATGAACATCTGAATGAACTGGATGAAAGTAGTAAGGTCAGATGAGACCAAAATCAAGCTCTTTGGAACCAACTCAACTCGCTGTGTTTGTTGGAAGAAAATAATTCCCACCGTCAAACATATAGGTGGAAACATTATGCTTTGGGGGTGTTGTTCTGCTAAAGGGACAGGACAACTTCACCACATCAAGGGAACAATGGACAGGGCCATGTATCATCAAATGTTGGGTGAGAACCTCCTTCCCTCAGCCAGGGCATTGAAAATGGTTCGTGGATGGGTATTCCAGCATGACCAGCATGACCCAAAACACACTGCCAATGCAACAAAGGAGTGGCTTAAGAAGAAGCACATTAAGGTCCTGGCCTAGCCAGTCTCCAGAACTTAATCCCATAGAAATCATGTGGAGGGAGCTGAATGTTCGAGGTGCCAAATGTCAGCCTTGAAACCTCAATGACTTGGAGAACTACAAGAACCGTCTGACCAATGATTGCCAAAAAGGGTTTTGCCACCAGGTACTAAGTCATGTTTTGCAGAGGGGTTGAATACTTATTTCAATCATTAAAATGCAAATCAATGCGTTTTTATGGATTTATTTGTTGTTATTCTGTCTCTCACTGTTCAAATAAACATATCGTTTATTTGTCAGTGGGCAAAGGTACAAAATCAGCAGGGGATCAGGGTATGAACTGTACGTGCATACATGTGCTTGGGTGGACATGTGCGTGTTTTAAGACAATAATCTGCACCGGTGTTTTCATGTGTGGAATGTGCCCTGTTCCTAAATAAACAAGTGAGTACGTCCTCTTAGCCCTGGACCCCCCCCCACAGCTCCTTCCATTGATCGCCCTGCACAATTTATTAGCCATTGTGACAGTTTCCTGTACGCTTGAGGCGAAAACGGGAAACGAAGCAATGCTCTGATTAAGTCTTTCAAAATGGGGTACACAATACCCATTGTGTTTTGATCGCAGGTTGAACTATTAGTGGAATGTTTTCCTGGACAGCGTGTTTGTGTGTGCGTCACATTTCTGTGTACAAGTGTGTACCCTCATATCCAGAACTTGTCATTGAAAAGGATAGGCCAGTGACCTTCACACATTCTATGACCAAATACACAGCACACACTTCATGAAATGTGAACAAAGTCTGACAATTCCAGGGTCTGTGTTCATGTAGCATCAATGTTGACGTCCTTATAACTGGGGCCATAGCGTGAGATGACACCTGGAAAATGACAAGCTCAAGGTCACCACAACATGCACAAGTAGCAAATGGAATGTTGGTATGGTATGAGCTATCTACTGGAGGACAAATAGACTGATGGACAATATCTTTATATCACTCACCTTCACCTCATCACCTTCAGCAGCATCGTAAGACACATTGTTTCCCTCGAAATAAACTGAATGTGTGTAATGTAGTGGCAGACAGATTTCTCACAAACACACGGTCTTGTGGTTGTGAGTTAAATATATCCAACTTTATCACTGTATTAGGAGACATTTTAAAAATGAGAGTGAATCAACATGTTACTTCCTTAATTTCTACCCTTTTCATCTGCTATTCAAAACACGTTGAAACATCTTAGGATCATTCCCGTCTCCTCCTGTGTGTTTGATGAGCAGACAAAGAGAGAGGAATCAAGACAACTCAACTGACATTCTGAAGAGGCATGTGATAGGCCTGGCATTTGAGCTCATCCTATTGAACCACTCTGATGAACTTTGACCTGCCCCCTGGCCAACAGCGGCCTTGGCTGATGAGGACATGTGAAGACACGCCATGGCAGATTCAGAGAAATGCCTGGTGACATCAGACACCTCCAGACCGGACAAGGGCAGCTGCCTGGTCGGTTTAGGCCCTTGATTGACAACTAATTGTCACTCCAGAGCCGTGCGAACATGCCACTGGTGTGTCAGGCAGGGATCCCATCATTCCACGCACACATGCTGTCAAATGATGGGGTGTGTGTGTGTGAACAGTAGCCTCACAGGACACAGGTGATGGTAAGGAATCCTCCTGCCCGGGTTCAGGTTCAGTGATGAATTCAATGGAGGTCAGAGGTCACAAACCTCCCAGCAACAGCTGAACTGCTGGGTTCACTGACTGTGAAAGTACACACTTACAGAAACATGATCACACAGGCATTTGCCTAGTATATGCGCTTATACTGTTTCACTTATTAGTACAATAAGAAATGTGTTTAATCCTGTGCAATACGGCATGTGATATTTTTTATGAGGAATTTTACAATCTGACTGACAATCTGAAACAAAGTCAGCCGTGGGGGACTCTAATTGGTTTAGGGCTACGGCTCGGGAAAGGCTGACATTTAACCAAATCTTGACAGATTTGACAGACAGAAAACATACACCTATGTCAGAACCGGAGTTATCAACAAACGTGACACTTTAACCATGTGATAAACTCCATTAGGAATGAGTGTGTCAGTGGCTTCCTTAGTACATGTAATTACCTTTCTCGGATCCGCTGATTAGTCAGTTGTTGGAGGGCACCTATATCGTTCATTTTTATTGCCTGTAACAAAGAGTGATATTAAAATCCCATTAAGTCTACACATGGCCTGCATGCTGTAAACTGTCATGACAGATGATAAATGTACGCAATTTGTGCTCAGAACTAAAGTAGTCTCCCTGGCGGTGAACTGATAGCTTACATTTCCATCTAGCAAGCTTTATCGACATATTCAATAGTTTCTCTGTCAAACAGACAGAATCATTCGTTTTTTGTTACGGCAATGTATAATATGTGGACATTTCTGTCTGTTTCACTTAATTGCCCAGACCGAACAGTTCTACAGTACTGCTATTTGCTTCTGAATAACTGCAGTCAATGTTTTTTAGTGAGGAGACATCGCCATCTAGTGAGATAATAATTATAATAATAATGCACACTTTTCCAACGTCTTGTGGAAGATGGAAAATTTTTGCGATTTATTCAAATAAAGAACTTCTCAGTCGTTCGTATAACAGTTGATTATTTCAAGTTTAATTACGTGGATCCACTGGAACAGCCATTACAACATTACAAAAGATGAACAGGGTAATGCCATGACAGACTGCTGTGCATTACATTATGGCTTTCTCCTCTTTATACCCCCCCTGGTCAGCTCCTGCAAATATTATCTCTTATGATATAACATACATACAAAACAAGTTGACATATACTCTACATTGTCATGGCAACCATAGTTCTAGGTCATAGTTAACAGACCTCCTAAACTGAGCTACCCCTGGTCTCTGTCCGACCCGAATGGGAGAAACAGAGACAGGCAACTTCACCTTGGAGTCATCTGTACAGGGCAATAGATAAGATGAGGCCTGGGTCCTCCGGTCCAGGCCATAACAAAATCAAACAACAGGGCCTGCTGACCTGGCTCTTCTTCTATACGTGGCAACCATGAACAGTCTAAAGCAAAATATAGGCCTAGTCTAAACAGTCCATTTATTACAGTAAGTAAATAAGCAGAATACTGGATAAATCAGAATATTGTAATAAATTAATTCCTAAAAGTCTGCTAAAATAACATTGGACCAAACGTTATACAAACCACATTTACTGAGACTGCAGAATGTGATCATTATGGTCATTATCTCACATTTTAGTTAATTTGTTGCATTAACATGGCTACAAATGTGTAAGAATTGGCTGGGAGTCCCTTGCACACTGTGACATGGGGAAAACTTCAATCTTAAACCCAGGTGCTCTTGCTGCAGCCTAGCCCCAGGGGTTCTTACCATCCTAATTAGCAAAAAGCATCTGGCTTGAGCCAGGGGAAGAATGGAGTAATATTCCAACAAAACTGTTCACAATGACTGGGGTTGCAGATTCATAAACAATTTTAAGGGACGAGAAAAAGTATATGGAGCAGCTTTTGAATATTTTAATTTGAACTTGCCAGTTTTATTCTTGAGTAAACAGTTGAGTGATTGTCCAAACTTGTTAACAAAGTATGTGACAAATTAGAATTGTGATTGGTATTATGTAGGATACTACCGTGTCATCCCAGTTTACATTCTGGTGAAAGTAGACAACGTCTAAATACATCACTCTAGCACAGCCCCAGTCTTGCCAGAAACCTCTGGAGCCTTCCCTGGGAACAGGCTTCTTGCACACACACACCCTCAAATTGCAGAAAAGGGAACAGTAAATACAGAGATGCTGCTTTCCTGTTTGGAACTTTTTCTATGTGGATAGCCACACATGGATGTGCAAATCTCCTATTGCAGCAGTATCTGAAAAATGACGTAAGAGCCTATCAACAGGAAGGAAAGAACCAGCTCTCTTTATCTTTGTAGGTGTTACGTCTTCCCCACTGCAGTGTTGGTTCTGCTGCCTGCCACTCTACTGATAAACACAGACCCCAAGACTGGAGAGGATGTGGTCATCTGATAGTTAACTTAAAAGATACTTGTACAATGTTGTCAATCAGTAGTGGATGCACTTACCCCTAAATGTTAACTTAATCAAGGAGCCATACTGATGGTCGCAGTGTGTTTGTGTAAGCATGTGTCTTCCAGCCTCTACAGTGTGAGGAAGAGGAAACATGTAGAAATAGTCAGACCTCAGGACAAACAACAAATTCTTCTTGTACATCTGGGTCAAAAGAGATCTGCTATATAGTGTTATAGACAAGTTGCATTTGTTCAACTGAGGTGCAGTGGAAGGGATAAGTATGACCTTTAATTCAGAGGTGTTAAAATGAAAACAATAACTGTTCTCCACTGTGAAAAGAAGGGGAGACTATGCATTAGTCACATGAGACCTATCCAATAAACATGTTGTATTCAATTTAATGGCTGAATACTAGCAAAAACCAACTGAAAACTATAGTTTTGTAAACAAGAAGTTACAACTGAAACATATTAACTTAGATAAATAAACACATTATAGCTTTTCTAGCCAACTGAAAAAGGTAATTATAATTCACTAAAATAACACCACACATACTTTACAAACTACCTTGAAGTTTCTCTAAATAACCCAGCCTACATTAACCTTCATTACCACTGCCATCACTATCTTTAACACAACGTATTGTTACTTCGCAAAAATCAATACCTCAAAGCTAGCAAGCATACCACATTTTCTTCTGAAAATAGCCTTATACAGCTCTACATCATTAACTGCACATAGTTTTGACACAATAGTTTGCCACCATGGCTTTGACATGGCCATTTATCTGCAAAAAATAATGACACGCTGGGAATATATCACATTGATAGTGTATTTCTAAAATACCCCAAACTTTTATAGACTGAGAAACACTGGAGCACTTTTCTGAAGCAATTTACAAAAACATATTGTCTTTGAAAAGTTCACTTGAAATGAGTGTTGACGTAGTTCCACATCCTTTAAACCATTTCCATACTTCCTGCTTTTACACCTTCCTCAAACACCCACTGCGTTAACTCCAGTTGTATTGAACTCTACTACAGGACGTCTTAGCCTATCAGAGATCTCAGCCAACAACTAACGATTCCAAGATCTCCTTGATTGTCATGAAACACATGGTATAAATTAAATGATATTAATTATTTTGTATAGAAAACAATAGTTAAGAAAGGAGTCACAATATTATCATAATTAATCCAAATAAACATATTTTCTGGCTTTATAGATAAGAGCTGGTAGGGAAAAGTAGAGGACAGCTTTTGCTAAAAGAGTTTTGGGCTAGTTTGAAACCCATTATGATCAGTTCATATACACTGGAGACAGAACCTCAGACTGCTGAACTGCCCCAGGCCATCATAGCAACAAAATTATTGACAATACAAAAAACTGCTTTAAAAGTAACATTGTGTTACATTCAGAGTTTTGAGACAATAGTCATCGGCAATGGCAGTACAGCTTGTGACAAGAAAACACATCCTGTTTGACACTGTACACCCATACCTCAAATATACAGCATACAAAAGTGAAACAAACATAAAAGCTTATTTGGGACATCCCTCACAAATTAGGTAGCACTGAATAACTCACAATAGGCAAAAATGCAGAAGTGGCCCCTTCTCTGGCCAACTGCGAAAGGAAAGTAGTGCATTCCACTCTACACCGCTTGTAGTCAGAGGACGTCATGCAGGAGACATTATGATCGTGGTATGTAAATATTAATAATCTCTACTAAATATATTGAACACATTTTGACTTCCCAAATCAACTTCATGGTTCAACTTCACACACTGAAATAAAGTTAACAGAATGCTAAATTGTTTTGGGTAAACCTGTCTGCTTAACAACTATTTTATGAAAGCGATCATGTTCTCCAGTAATCTTTAAAGATAGTGCTAATGTAACCAAACCTTTTTTGGTGAAATTTGTTTTCCTTTCTGATCTAGAACTGCAAAAAGCTAAAAATTAATAACAAAGCCGTTATGCTCTGTATGCTCTGGTAGGAGATAATAAGAGCAAGTACAGGATCATTGTAAGAAAATTTAATTTGACTTATGTCAATGTCCTTAATGGAATCAAGATTTCGACCCCGACCTGTCATACCCCCAAAGCCTTTAATCCACAAAGCCTTGGGGCAAAATATAACAAAGGATCCAAACACAGCAAACCTATCTCAGAACCAACTGCCATCCGATGACAGAAGCCAAGGAAGAAAGCATGATCATAACCCGGAGGGAAAGGTGAAGAGAATTGTCCGTCGGTTCAGCAATCAGGATGACATGAGGAAGACAGGTTTAGGGACAGGACTAGTGTCAGGGTTTAAAGGGGGAGGACAGGAGTTGGCGGGGCAGACAGAGGCAGCGATAGGGCAGCAGGTAGACCCAACCCCACCGGTACCGTTGAGAAAACCATGTTGGTGCTGCCAGACCCAGCATAAGTATACGCCACAGAGAGATGCCCCACCCATGAAGCCAAAGAAAGACCACTGTCATGGTACCGACGGAATACCTGGACCAGGAAGACGATCGGGTAAGCTAAGTCAATGAGGCGCAAAAGTCTGAGACCCCCTGTAAATTGATGCTTAGAAAAGAGTAGGTAAAACTTTATTTTGAGAGTCCCAATTTCCATCTACAGATAGAAACATTTTTAAATGAACTTTCAACAAACTAAAAAAAACTATTGGTTGATAAACAACTGACGGCTAAGGTTAGGTTCAGAATTAGGTTTAGGGTACAAATTAAGTTTAGGGATAGATTAAAGCTTTGGATTAGAATATAGATAAGGTAAGGGTTACCTAAAGATAATTAGTTAAAATGTTACAGATAGTCAGTAGACAATCTGGAGAGCATCTACAGGCACACTTTTGGGACTCTCAAAATAAATTGTTACCAAAGAGTGTTATGTCAACTATTAGTGGAAAAAAGGTTAGTGGCATTTTGTGAAGGAACAGAAATTTTTGTAAAATTTCATAGTGGAAATGTACCGTATGTCTATGAGGAATAGAGAGAGTAAAAAACGTCACTTCTAAGAATCAGGAAATCCCTGTGGGCAAGTTTTCTGTTCATGTTTAGTCTCTATATATATATCTTATATATAAGAGAGAGAGAGAGAGAGAGAGAGAGAGAGAGACCTGTCTGTTTCACTTGTAGACAATATCACACATTTTCTTCCAGCTCCGGATGGCAGAGAGGTGGATGAAGCACCTATGTTTTCTACCATGGAAAGCATCCAAAGCCCAGACACAACCATGCTCCCTGGTTGTCACCACAGAAACAGAGCGCACTGCTGCCACTGTATCCATTACTTGACGAGACCCGGGATGAAGCTGGTCTGGGTTCCTCTAGAGCAAGAGGTGGCTGAGGGCAAAAGACTAACTAAATGGGCAAAAGAACAACCGAAAAGAGAGGTGAAAGAGGAAGATAAAGAAGAGGAAAATTATTACGTAGAAGTGTTATTGGATGTAGGCAGGGGAGGACAAGACACGGAACACCAGAAGACAGAAGAAAATGTGTGCAGATCATTAGGCTTGGAAGGATCACCAAGCAACAATCACAGAGGTTGGCAGAGAGTGAAGGCAGCTGCGTTAAGTAAGCTGAAAGAGGTCAGAGATCACAAGGTCAACCAGAGAGCCCTCCCGTCACAGCCTCCTATATCAACTGACATAGACTCCACCATGGCCCCAAAGGCCAGATTGAACACAGCATTGCAGCCTCAAACAAAGCAATGCTTAAAAAAGCCCAAATCACACCAGCGCACATTGCCCATCAAGGAGACCAGCAGCCCTCAAAAACATGCAGGGCATGAGGAAGATATTACATACGAGGTTCTGTCTGCCCCTGACAGAGAGGCACCGCCCACATCACCTCGCCCAAAGCAACCTCTGAGACAGAAGACACAAAATGTCTTATCTCAGAATGTTCACCTCCTAAGCAAATCAACTCCCTCTGTCTCTGACAACTTAAAATGTATTTTGGGGCTAGACAAGAGACCAACTCGAACTCCTCCCTCCCTCGACAACCCACAGCAACCAGTACTTCGGCCTCTACCTCCAATTCCTGTTTCATCTAAACTCCATCATTTCCCAAGCTCCATACTGCTCCACCCTCCTCCAGCTCGCCCACAGACTCCTACAAAGTCTCTTCTACCCAATACTAATACCAGTGGTGCTCCATGCCTCAGCCGATGCTCCCCCTCAGGTGGGTTGAGTGACAAAACACATTTGAATGTATGATTGATTTGATAAGGTGTTTGATTAGCGATGCAAACAACAGTTGACAATACAACATTGTCAGAAATGCAATTCAGAAAACAATCAACTACTTGCAACACCACAATCACATCCTCTCTCTCTCTCTCTCTCTCTCTCTCTCTCTCTCTCTCTCTCTCTCTCTCTGGCTTTGGAAACAACCAATGCGGAACAGTACCCAGTGCAACTCTAGGACCCACTTCCCTCTCACTTAATCCATACTCCTCCACTGACATTCCACACCCCAAAGTCAATGACCACAACTCCACACCTATAACTGCTTCTTGCATTTTCTTCATTACCCAGTCCACATTACTTGATCTTTTCCACATTGCCCCATCATCTGCATACAACGCCACCCCATCCCTGGACCCACTGCCCCAAACAAGTCATCGATCATCACCACAAACAACACTGGACTGACCACACTCCCCTGTGGCGTACCATTAGCAATCTCAAGCTCCCTGGACAGGTCCTCCCCCACATTCACCCGGAACACCATTCCAAACAAAAAACTCAAGTTCCAAATATACAGCCTACCTACTTTACCCAACTTAATCAACAGCCCCTCTCTCCACATCGTGTCATATGCCTTCTCATGATCAAAGTACACCACACACATCACTTGCTTCAACGTAAGTGCTTTGGCTATCTCATTGCTAACCGTGACCAATGCATCTGCAGTCGACCTACCTCTCCTGAACCCACTCTGTGTATCACTCACCAAACTCCTTTTTTACCTCCGCTTGCCTCCTCCGTGATATGATCACACTGATGCACACCCTCAAACACCCCACCTCTAACATTGGCTTTATCCAAATTTGTAACCGCAGGAATACCACCTTCCATCAACACTGGAATCCTCCCTGTGTCCTTCCCCACCATCTTCTTAAAAATCCTCCACACCCTACTCAGATCCGGCCCGCCCCCAATAATCGAACAGTACTAAAGCCACACCTCCCTTTAAGCTGTTTTAATTGTCGTACTCGTCACTGCTCGTTTCCTTTGATAATCCCTCAATTTATCTTCTGTCAGACCATTCTTCAGGACTCTCAATGCAACATCCCTTTCCACCACTCCTTTGGTGCATTCATCCATCCACCTCGGCACCACCCTCCTTTGAACCCATTTTCCTTTCCACAAAACTCATTGCATTTCATTGAAGCACCACCAACACCATTAAAAGCCTGCCCACTCACCCTCCCTTCACTTCTTGCCCCTTTCATTGCCCTGGTGACTTCAGAAATACAAAGAAACTCCCTAGCAACACGTACCACCAGATCTATTCGTGCAGACTTTTTCCTAACCTGCTCACTTACATTCAATACACTACAAATGAATGCAAAGAAGCCAATCCTGTCCACCACCAACGTATCTTTACCTACCACACATTCATGCTTACCTGTCTCTGACAACACTACCTGACACCTCTCTACCACCACTTCAGATACCAACCCCCCACTGTGTTACTTCTCCCCACTCTCACCTGACCCCATCCCACCTACTCTCCAGGCTGCTTCAGCATACATGACCTTGTTCATGACTCTGTACCACTGAGCCTCTGCTGCCTGCATCTGCACTCTACACCCACCAAATGCAGCACTGTGTTCCCCACCGCAGTTATAGCACTTCCACATATCCCCTATCCCCATACTCATGTGGACCCCCCCGCATCACCTACCTTTCCCTCTACATATAGCTGCTACATGTCCCATATTCTGACAAGTGAAACACTGCAACGGCGGTGGTACATAGTAACTTATAAACCCCACCTGCACCCTACTCGATAACGGACCCCCAAATTCCAACAACACCATTGGGCTCACCTTCTAGCTCCCCTTTTCTCTTCTGTTCATCTACCTCGCATTCACCATTATAACTCCGGACACCATCTCTGCATTTTTTCCATTGTTAGTTCTTCAGTCATTCCCATAATCACCCCTCTCTTTTTCGCTGTACTTCCCAGCACCTGACACTTCTCTCGTCCACCATTTAACACACCCATACTCAACAAAATATCCCTTTGCGCTTTATCGGCCACAACAATAAGTTCCCTACCAAAACTTAAACACCTTGCATCTATCACCCGCCCAACCTCAATGGCTTTGGTCAACGTTACACTGTTCATCATCTTTCTAGCAGGTTCAGTAAACACTACCACCACTGCCAGGGTACAGCTCGCACACATTCTTGTTGCTGAGAAATCTAGCTATACTACTGTCTGTAGATAACAGGTAGCTCAGGCCACTTTCTCCGTACAGATTGCATGCAACAAAACAGAAAACACTGTAGTCTATGCTAGATTCCTCTTTCCAGCCTGTCAATACTCAAATCTGTTTGGAAAACCCTAGCCACTGCATCCTCCTCAGTCTGCCCTAAACACAGGTGTCCACTCCAGACCACTAGGGGCAGTGCAAGGGGGTGTTTTGGGTGTTTTACCGTTGTGAAGTCACTTGACGTAAGATTATACTTTAATTATGACAAAAAATTGGTGAATTTACATTGGTGAATTTAAATCGCGTTCTTCTTGATTGGCATTATTTTAAATAAGCCTTATGCACATTCCATGATCGAACATTCCATGCCCACTTCCTACCAGTGTGCCAGTTTCCGGTGCCGCGTATTACAAACAAGTAGAGATATCTCGTCACGTTTCTTTTTTACAAGTTATCTCCAGGACTTGCCTAAACTTAACATTAATGATGTACATCGAATAGTTAAATCCGCCTCCGAGACTCCAGCCAGCGAGAAGGAAAGGAAAATGGGTTCAAGATTTATATAGGAAGCTACATAAAAAACTATGAAGGTAAGTGCCAAGGCAATGACGTATTTGCAATCACACATACCCCTACCTAGCAACTCAGCGAATGTAACATTCACGTTAGCTAGTTCATGTTAGATATCTTACAGGGAATCTTGCTGAAAGTATTTATTTGTGTTAGCTTGCGATATAATTATGCTAGCAAACCAGGGATATAATTATGCTAGCGAGCTATACTGCCTAACATGCTATTTCATATTTTCTGCAGTTTCTAATAGTTATACACTGACAGGGAAGGCTGCCTTTCAGAGGTGCACGAGGAAGAGCATAAAGCCCCACAACATGCAAGTAGGGAAAGATGATAGATACTAGAAACATTGATAAGAAAACATCTTCTGTAGGACACTGTCATTGTGGTCAACATATGTAGGAGACAGTGTTTGTATTTATACGTATCACTAGATTATAGTCACCTTCCACCTGCTCCAGTTGTTTTTATGGCCTACATTGAGGGCCTGAGTTGTGCACCTCATCAGTCCTAACCTGGAGACATTGTGGTGAATTACATGTGCTCTTTTTTACCAGGCGGCGCACTACTCAGCCCTTTTGCTGTACCACCTGTTCACAGTTGCAAAAAGACAGAACAATGCATTAAAGACAACCTATGAGATGTCACACAAAATCCAAACTGGTACAAGGGAGCAGAGCAGCGGCACAAAATTGTATCAGTTTAGGAAAAGGAAAATAACATCCTCACCAGAGGTTTGTCACGTACCAGAGGAGACCTCCATTGACCGCCCAGCACAACAGATGTTCAAGGGATCTGGTATGCAGACCATGGAGATTAATAGGGGGCTGGACATTGAACATTTTTTACTTCTTTCCATGTGGCTCTGTATTCCACCCATGGTTAGGATCCCCTCCAGATGGCATCATATTCCCACTTTGGTGTCTTGTAGGCTAAGTGGCCAAATGTACAGAGTTATGGGGACATCCTTTACCTGAAAATACAGAATGGATAGCTGAAGTTGAAGAGATCACATGCCTATTACTGGCAGGTGCAAGGTCAAGTCCTTCTAACAGGTTGTAGCTGGTGTGACTTTGTCATCTGTGCTCAGGAGGACCTTCTAGTTGAGCAGATATGAAGATCTTCAGGTTTCAAACACTATTGGAGAGAATGTTGACACATTTTTACCACTACTTGCAGAAACATCTGTCAACTGAATGTATCCTCCTGCTTCAGTTCAGTTGTTACAAATTAATATTAAGAATTTGTAATTGTTTGACATTGTTACATTTTAGCACCTGTAAAAACACAATTTTCAAATCTAGGGTTCCCACTGGTCATGGAATATCATAGGATTGTATATTCCAGACATGGAAAGTCATAGGATTTAAAAATGTCTTAGTCCAAGTCATGTAATATCAGGGAAATTTGTAACATGTTTAAATGTATTTGCCATTAATTAAAATGTATTTTCAATGCAGTATTCTTCTTTATTGGGTTATTGCACGCATTTCCCGTATTGCGTATTGTTATGGTTAGGCTACTTAATAAATCACTTCAGTCAATATATGTGATCTCCTGTACCTGCTAACGAAGGCAAACATGCCAAAAATATGTAAATTTCAAGAGATTTGGCTGCGTAATAATGACTTCAATGACTGGGTGTTACAAATAGCTGACAGCAAAGTTAAATGTAACGTTTGTAAAGCTACTAATCGATCTGTCAAATATGGGAGTAGCCACGCAAACAGTGTGGATGGTATATCCTCGGACAAAACAAAAGTGTGTTTTGGTGTTCCTCAAGCCTCGGTCCTGGGCCCTTTATTGTTCTCATTATATATGTTGCCTCCTGGAGATGTAATCTGAAATCATAATGTCAACTTTCACTGCTATGCTGATGATACACAGTTATATATCTCGATGAAGCATGGAGAAACCCCCAAATTAGCTACTTTGGAAGCATGTGTTTCAGATATTAGGAAGTGGATGACTGAGAACTTCCTGCTTTTAAACTTAAGAAAAACAGAAAGGCTCGTTTTAGGAACAAAGACTCTTATTGGCAGATCTCACTGTGAACCTCGACGGCTGCATGGTTGTATCACAAAAAACTAAGAAATCTCTGCGTAACCCTCGACCCTGACCTCTCCTTTGACGAACATATAAAATATATCTCAAGAGTTCCTTATTTTCATCTTCGAAACATTGCAAAAATTAGGAACATTCTATAAAAACTGATGCAGAAAAACTAATGCATGCTTTCGTTACATCAAGATTAGATTACTGCAATGCTCTTTTTTCCGGCTACCCTGATAAATCAATAAATAAACTTCAATTATTGCTGCACACTGCTGCTAGAATTCTAACTAGAACAAAAAACACATTACTCCAGTACTAGCTTCTTTACATTGGCTGCCTTAGGGTTAGGGCTGATTTTAAGGTTTTATTGTTAACCTATAAATCAATTCATGGACTTGCTCCTACATATCTCGGTGAAATGATCCAGCCATACATACCTACACGTAACCTTCGATCACAAGATGCAGGCCTTTTAACTGTACCTAAAATTTCTAAACAAACAGCCGGAGGCAGGGCTTTCTCTTATAGAGCTCCATTTCTTTTGGAGTGACTTGCCAATCAAAATAGAAATGCAGACTCAGTGCAAACCTTCAAGCGTTTACTAAAGACTTGTCTCTTCAGCCTGGTCTATGATTAAGTGTAGTCTGGCCCAGGGGCGTGAAGGTGACCAGAAAGACCTGATACTGTCCACCCTTGCTGTCTTGCCAGGTGGGCTCTCATCGCCACTGGGATGCCCTCCCTCCAATGCCATTCGGGGGCGGAGTCACTGGCTTGTTGTTGTCTCTCTGTTGCACACTTGTGCAACTGGACTGTACGCTGCTGGCAATACTCGGCCCTCATTCAGGTTGGTTGCGGTTGGTGAGCGTCCCTTTGGTTGATGCTTGGCAATGTGGGTGGATTGATTTCCTGTCTGTTGTGCCCTGTCCGGGGCCTCCTCTGGATAGGGCCACAGTGTCTCTGGACCCCCCTGTCTCAGCCCCAACGTCTTACGCTGCTATATTATTGTGCTGGAGGTGTAGGGTCTTAATTTTTCTTGTTTTCTGTCGTTTAAAACTTAGAAGGACATGAGGTCTGGACCCACATCTGGGGAGTACCAGGCTTGGCTCGTTGCGGTCCCTGTCCGGAGTACTCCTGGTTGTGTTGCGTATCGGGACGATGCCTGACGATTGCAGCTGCCACTCTGCTGATCACCCCGTCCTCATCCCTCCGGTTTTGCCTCCAATCTGGACAAGTTTTAAATAGACTCTGGGCTTAGCCCACATGCATTGAACTATAAAAAGTTGGACTCTTAATATGTTCACCCGGCACAACTAGAAGTGGACTGGTCACCCCTCAGAGCCTGGTTCCTCTCTAGGTTTCTTCCTAAATTTGGCCCTCTTACGGAGTTTTTCCTAGCCACTGAAGTTCATCACTATTGGTGTTTGCTCCCTGGGGGTTAAGGCCGGGTGTTTTGTGAAAGCACTTTGTGACAACTGCTGATGTAAAAAGGGCTTTATAAAATACATTTGATTGAAACAGTAAGAAGCATGCTACTTGCATGAAGCTGACAGGAGCATCATCTTAATGATGATCATAACTCTGCATTACACAATCATAAGACTATGACCACCTGCCTAATATTGTGTAGGTGCAACCTTTGCCACCAAAACCACCCAGACCCATCGAGGCATGGACTCCACTAGACCTCTGAAAGTGTGCTGTGGTATCTGGCACCAAGACGTTAGCAGCAGATCCTTTAAGTCCTGTAAGTTGTGAGATGAGGCCTCCATGGATCAGCACATCCCGCGGATGATTGATTGGATTGAGATCTGGTAAATTGGGAGGCCAAGTCAACACCTTGTGTTCCTCAAACCATTCCTGGACCATTTTTGCTTTGTAGCAAGGCGCATTATTCTGCTTAATGAAGCCAATGACGTCATAAAATACCGTTACCATGAAAGGGTGTATGTGGTCTGCAACAATGCTTGGGTAGGTGGTACGTGTCAGCGTAACATCCATATGAATGGCGGGACCCAAGGTTTCCCAGCAGAACATTGCCCAAAGCATCACACTCCCTCCACCGGCTTACCTCCTCATAGTGCATCCTGGTGCCATGTGTTCTCCAGGTAAGCGACGCACATGTACCCGGGCATCCACGTGATGTAAAAGGAAACGTGATTCCATATACAGCACACGCTGCTTCATTTACTACGTTAAAAACAGCGACACCCTGTTGGGAGCTGAACTTTGGGGACGTGTACATACCTTGTGGGAGAATTCATCACGTTTTACTGCTACCAAAACCAAAGCGTACAAAAGTACTGACAGCTACCTGTATATCCAATCGGGGGGGGGGGGGGGGTAATATTGCAGTTGTTAGTGAAGTGAAGAACAAGAAATTCTTCATTGTCAAAGTTAAGTTTAGTGTTAATTTGTCATAATTGCCGTTGGTTCTATGGTTGGTCAGCGTAGCGTAGTGCAGCAAGTTAAACACAGAATCTTGTGACAAATGTACCGGTAATATAAACGTTTTCCCGATGTCAGGTAAACCACTTCTACTGTTAAAATTACCCACCATTGATAGCCTGGGTTGCCATGGAGAAGGTTGGATTGTTGAGAATTTCTCCTGCATTAACTTGTTTATTAATTTAGCTTAGGTTTAGCTAGCCTCACTAACGTTAGCTGGGGCATTCATTACAGTGATCACATGTAGATATGATTGTAAATACAAGATATTGGTGCATCAAATGGAACTGCAACTATCTGGCATTTTGATTTATAACTAGTAAAAGTTGTCCAGTGGGCAATGGAAGGAGGCTTTTTTTTTTGCCCGTCAAGGAGGCGTTCCCAAATGACATGACGACACGTGAAAACTCAATTGGTAGGCACAAAATCCGGTAATATCCAATAAACATTTCAATATGTGTAACGACTACTTAAAAATGCAGTTGGTTGTCTTTAATAATGCACGGATCACCAAAGCACCTCCCTAACAATTGTTGCAAATCAGAGTTACCCAAAGCAAAAACAAACGTAAATGTATGCAGGCTTGGCCCATGCTCTGACATTAGGTCAATTTTGATTGTTTTTCAGCAAGTTGAAAAAGCAAATATTTGGTTGATCCTGCCTGAGATGGTCAGAGGGATGACTGTCAAACAGCTTGTGCTCCTTTACTTTATGAATCACTCTTTTGACATGCACGCTTAGCCTGGCAATGGATAGGGGTCTCCCATGTGCTGACATCTGTGTGTACCTCAGCAGAAAAGCTGTCTGACAGATCTTACATGGAACAAGGTCATCCACAAAGTAGCCCTCATCCACCATAAAGGCCATAATCAGGGATAAGTAAGGAAATAATTCCTGGCTGCCTAACAATCTCCTTGTCACTCACAGAACCAGCATACAAAGAGGATACAAAAAATACAGCTGCATGTGGTGACACTCCCAAGAAAGAACAGTGTGACTTGTAAGAAGAAAACCTCACTCTGCAGGAGTAGGGAAGATGTGTCTGGCAGCAGAGTTCAGTGCAGTTGATCACAACCTTGATGTCTGGATATTCATTGAACTTGAGTGGCATGCTAGCTTTCATGTTATACTTGGGGATCCATATCCATACTGACCCAAGCAAGAAGTAGAGGAAGTTGGCCGAAGAGATGATTATCTGGCTCACTGTTGACTGGAGGATGTTGAAAATAAAATTGGCCAAAAGTACCGTATTCAATAGTTTTCACTTACTGCTTTATGTCAAGGAACACTTATTTCAGATGTGATTGCACTGGTGACTCTTAACTTGGTGCCTGCTGACCTTAATCAAATCCCAGAACTCCACCAGGAGAGTGTAGGTTGCAAATCTACAGCAGGAAACAGACCGGGAGTATTTGATCAGGAAGACCAAATAGCTTTGGATGACATGGAACTGTCTCCTTACTTGAACTTCACTCATTACTATGATTGCACATCTTCTATAGTTATCAAGAAGCACTCGATTTGACCTAGCTAATGTTGCAGCCTGTATTAGTCTTAACATCCAGATTCTTTGTTTCTTGATTTACTGCAATTCAGTTTTTTAAACAGTTTCAACACTGCAGTGCATAATTAATGCCAAGACAATAGTCATTAAATAGGCTTTCTTTTGGTATGATTAGGTGTTCAAGTTTTGAATAACACTGTAGGAGATACAGGACTTTGGGATTGCTGGATAGTAAACAATTACTGTACCTTGTTTAAAAAACTGTCTTCGTCAGAACCCAGTAAACCAATGTGCATGAAAGTGGTCTTGTGTAGTCATGTTTTCCAGCTTTATTTGAACCTCCTGGATTTCTCTTGCTTGCTACTGGGTTGCCATTATGAAGCCCATATCCAGGGCTGCGGGATCAGAAACTGCACAGTCCATCGAACATTTCTCACCTCGTTCGTCTTCCTATGTAGTGGCAGGGGCTTTCGGTCGCCTTTCCCAAGCACCAGGTCTGTTTTGAATATGATTATTCCATGCGAAGACTGTAGGAACCACACTTTGTTAGGTACCACCGCCCTCCAACTTTCCCCTCAGCGAAGTCACTGGCAATGAGTGTGTACTGTACATCGTTGACATGTTAACCCCCACCAAACATCTTTTCGAACCTCTTCATCGATCAGGATTCAATGTTTATTACTACTGCATCTCCTTCGCGGAGCAAACATTTTAACTCATAAAGAAAACAATAATGTAAGAAGACAGTCCCCCAGTATGAAGTGAAATTTATATTTTGTAGAAACCCCAACTAATTCCACTTGGCACTGCCCCTAGTGGTCTTGAGCGTTTCTGCAAATGTTGTGTTTTGGGCTGATGCTGTTGTGGTGTGTCCCAATGTTGTTGTGTTGTGAGGTAATTATGTTGTGTTGTCACATAATGTTGTGGTGTTATGAGTAGTTGATGAAATGCAGCGTTTTCATAATAATAATAATAATGTACATTTTTCCACATCACTGGTAAAATATATATATCACAGCCAATAAGCTTTCTGTTTAAAAAAATAAAATTCTGTTCCTTTCTTAGATTCTGATGTGGGGGATTACTGGGTCTATTCAGTCAAGGAGAAAGAAGAGGAGTAAGTTTGTTCTGCCAGTGGCCACCTTCAAAATGAAATATAAACACCATTAATGTGTTCACTCTGTCATTTTTCATCTCAATCATATTACCATATAGGAATCACACGTTTTGCCCGATCATGCCAAAATAATGGTACAGGTAGTGAAATGGACACTATGGTGTCCTTGTTAGGGACATTGCTTTCATATGTGTAAATCTGGAACTTCCACGGCATAGAGAACTAAAACTTAGGAAAGCAACATTTTCAGTTTTTATTTAGAAAATACTTAACATAAAACCAATGCCACCTTACAATAATGGATATTGAGTTTTAGTGTACTTTGTGTAATTTTGAAAGGCATACATATACATATACACACATATGTACATACATATACATTGGGGAGAACAAGTATTTGATACACTGCTGATTTTGCAGGTTTTCCTATTTACAAAGCATGTAGAGGTCTGTATTTTTTAGCATAGAAAATCACATTATATGATTTTTAAATAATGAATTAGCATTTTATTGCATGACAAGTATTTGATCACCTACCAACCAGTAAGAATTCTGTCTCTCACAGACCTGTTAGTTTTTCCTGTTCTCCACTCATTACCTGTATTAACTGCAACTGTTTGAACTCGTTACCTGTATAAAAGACACCTGTCCACACACTCAATCAAACAGACTCCATCCTCTTCACAATGGCCAAGACCAGATAGCTGTGTAAGGACATCGGGATAAAATTGTAGACGTGCACAAGGCAGGGATGGGCTACAGGACAATAGGCAAGCAGCTTGGTGAGAAGGCAACTACTGTTGGCGCAATTATTAGAAATTTGAAGAAGTTCAAGAAGACGGTCAATCTCCCTCGGTCTGGGGCTCCATGCCAGATCTCACCTTGTAGGGCATCATTGATCATGAGCAAGGTGAGGGATCAGTCCAGAACTACATGGCTGGACCTGGTCAATGACCTGAAGAGAGCTGGGACCACAGTCTCAAAGAAAACCATTAGTAACACACCATGCCATCATGGATTAAAATCCTGCAGCGCACGCAAAGTCCCCCTGCTCAAGTCAGCGTATGTCCAGGCCCGTCTGAAGTTTGCCATTGACCATTTGAATGATCCAGAGGAGGAATGGAAGAAGGTCATGTGGTCTGATAAGACAAAAATAGAGCTTTTTGGTCTAAACTCCACTCGCCGTGTTTGGAGGAAGAAGAAGAATGAGTACAACCCCAAGAACAACATCCCAACCCTGAAGCATGGAAGTGGAAACATTATTCTTTTGGGATACTTTTCTGCAAAGGGGACAGGACGAATGCACCATATTGAGGGGAGGATGGATGGGGCAATATTTTGCGAGATCTTGGCCAGCAACCTCCTTCCCTCAGTAAGAGCATTGAAGATGGGTTGTTGCTTGGTCTTTCAGCATGACAACGACCTGAAACACACAGCCAGGGCAACTAAGGAGTGGCTCCGTAAGAAGCATCTCAAGGTCCTGGAGTGGGCTATCCAGTCCCCAGACCTGAACCCAATAGAAAATCTTTGGAGGGAGCTGAAAGTCCGTATTGCCCAGCAACAGCCCCGGAACCTGAAGGATCTGGAGAAGGTCTGTATGGAGGAGTGGGCCAAAATCCCTGCGGCAGTGTGTGCAAACCTGGTCAAGAACAACAGGAAACGTATGATCTTTATAACTGAAAAAGGTTTCTGTAACAAATATTAAGTTCTGCTTTTCTGATGTATCAAATACTTATGTCATGCAATTAAATGCAAATTAAATATTTAAAAATCATACTATGTGGTTTTCTGGATTTTTGTTTTAGATTCCGTCTCTCACAGTTGATGTGTATCCATGATAAAAATTACAGACCTCCACATGCTTTGTAAGTAGGAAATGTGTGTGTATATACACACAAACACACACACACAGCGCCTTGCAAAAGTATTCACCCCCTTGGCATTTTCCGTGTTTTGTTGCCTCACAACCTGGAATTAACTTGGATCTTTTGAGGATTTGCATCATTAAATTTACAGAACATGCCCACAACTTTGAAGGTGTTTTTATTTATTTATTGTGAAGCAAACAAGAAATAGGACAAAATAACAGAGAGTCAATGTGCATAAATGTTCACCCCCCTAAAGTCAATACTTTGTAAAGCTACCTTTTGCAGCAATCACAGCTCCAAGTCACTTTCAATAAGTCTCTATGAATTTGCCACATATTACCACTGGGATTTCTGCCCATTCCTCCTTGCAAAACTGCTCCAGCTCCTTCAAGTTGGATGGTTTGTGCTTGTGAACAGCAATCTTTAAGTCTGACCACAGATTTTCTATTGGATTTAGGTCTAGGCTTTGACTAGGCCATTCCAACACATTTACACGGTTCCCCTTAAACCACTCTAGTGTTGCTTTAGCAGTGTGTTTGGGGTCATTGTCCTGCTGGAAGGTGAACCTCCGTCCTAGCCTCAAATCACGCACAGAGTGGTACAGGTTTTGCTCAAGAATATCCCTGTATTTAGCACCATCCATCTTTCCCTCAACGCTGATTTTCTTTGATGGCCGAAAAGTTCAATTTTAGTGTCATCAGATCTGTACCTTCCTCCATAAATTTTGGGAGTCTCCCACATGCCTTTTTGCAAACTCAAAATGTGCCATTTTGTTTTTTACTGAAAGTAATGGTTTTCTTCTGGCAACTCTGCCATAAAGCCCAACTCTATGGAGCGTACGGCATATTGTCGTCCTATGTACAGATACTCCAGTCTCTGCTGTGGAACTCTGCAGCTCCTCCAGGGTTACATCCGGTCTCTGTGCTGCCTCTCTGATTAATACCTTTGTTGCCCGGTCCGTGACTTTTAGTGGGCGGCCATCTCTTGGGAGGTTTGCTGTTGTGCCATGTTCTTTCCATTTGGTTATGATAGAGTTGATGGTGCTCCTGGGGATCATCAAAGATGAAAACCTAACCCTGATTTGTACTTATCAATAACATTGTCCCTTACTTGTTTGGAGAGTTCCTTGGTCTTCAAGGCAGTGTTTGGTTAGGGGTGCCTCTTGCTTAGGTGTTGTAGCCTCTGTGGCTTTAAAAAAAAATAATGGTGTGTATATGTACTGACAGATCATGTGACACTTAGATTGCACACAGGTGGACATCATTTCACTAATTATGTGACTTCAGAAGGTGATTGGTTGCACCAGAGCTTTTTATGGCCTTCATAACAAAGGGTTGTGAATACATATGTACATGCCAATTTTCAGTTTTTTATTTAAAAAAAATAGCTTCATGCATATATTTTTCTCATTTCACTTCTCCAACTTAGACTGTTGTGTTCTGATCAATCACATACATTTCAGATAAAAAAAACATTGAACTACAGGCTGTAATGCAACAGAATAGGTAAAAAGCCAAGGGGGTGAATACTTTTGCAAGGCACTGTGTGTGTGTGTATGTATACATAATATTTAACTATAATTTTACAAACCCTAATTTATCCCTATAAAATGAAGAAATGGTTCACACCTGCAATCTTTGTACCAATACATCCTGCAAATTTGTTGAAATGTGTATGAGAATAATTACTTCCATTACTGAGTTCCAGAAACATATGATATATTTTATCATAAGACATACATTTAGGTGAATCACAGCCTTTGTTCTTATCTTCACAGGCAAATGGACAAGACTGAGAGTCCTAGGAGAATCTCTTCAGACTGGGAAGCCGCGAGATTATATGGTAAAAAGGAAATGTTGTTTAATCTTTGAAAATATTAGAGTCCATATTTATATTGTATATCTCCCTATCTTACTCTCTTCCTCTCTCTCTCACTCCCCTGCCCCGCTAACGTCTTCCTGACTTTCACTCCCTCCCCAGAACCTCTGTACCAGATATACCAGGCTAAAATCACTGAGGAAGCAATCCGGATCCAGAGCATCAGCCGCAGTGCCAGCAGGGCCACTGTGGATCTCCAATTGAGTCTGGGCAGTGGTGGTTCCTTAGGGGATAAAGGTCCTTCCGCCAAACCCAAGAAGTGCCCCACTGAGGTCAGTGTCAGAACCTATAAAACCTCTTCTGTAAAACAAAGTTTAATGGCTGAATGGAAGCAAAATCTATGACAATTAATTATTCAAGCACTCAAAATGGGTGTGTATTTGATACTTATGTTTTCTGTTCCTCTAATCCAATGAGGTCACGCTGTGGCAGGACCTGCCGGTGGTCAGAGACAGTAGGATACTGGAGACTCTCAGTTCACAGGAGCTGCAGAGACAAGAGGTAAAATGGAGGATGGGACGGCAATTCAGATGAAGTGGATTATGCCAGAAATGTGTTACCCAGTTTGTGATAATTTTGGATTAAGGTCCGGCCTCGTCAACAAAACTTCTAGCGGACTCAGGACACTCAATGTCGAGATATGTTTAGTTTGAAGCACATTCAAAGACGTAACCCGCAATGCTTCCCCCTCCACTGGAAAGACTTGTAAACAACCCAGCTCTTAGACTGTGACAAACGAGTACATCCACACGTTAATGTTTAAGGAATAAAAAAGTAATTTATTAAATCACTAACAAAGAACAAAACTAAGTAAAATTAGGCGTGAAATTAAACATATGAGGAGTGTTTCAGAGGTGCATGGATGAGTGTAAAATGTGTGTTATGGGGTGCACTTAGTCAAAAAACAACTAAACAGATCAAAAATAGAAAGTTTCTCATGGGGAAAAAAGAGAATCCACGGAGGGGAACCAGAAAGTGTTACCTTCCTGTCTGTTCTCAATCGCAAATGTAATTCTCCACATGATTTGTGATGAGGCGTGATGAGGCAAGGCCTTATCAGTGTTTGCCAACTGTACTGCCCTCCAAAGGAAACCGGGGCAAATTTTAAAGCTAGTTTTGAGGCAACGTCATAACCAATTTCTATCAGAAACATTTCCTTGAAATTCAGTGTAATCATATTAGTTTTTTTCTGTCAGAGCATGTTTGAGGTGTTGACATCAGAAGCCTCGTACATCCACTCGCTGGAAGTTCTCATCAATCACTTCCTAATGTGTCGGGAACTTGACGAAACGTTGGTGCTCCACGACAAGAAGACACTCTACTCAAACATACTCCTCGTTTACGAGGTCAGCCAGAGGTAAATGTGATCCGGCAAACAGGCAAACAGATGGAAGAAGTGGATGGAGGATGTAAGAGTGTGTGGATGGAGAAATAATAGATGAGTTGACTTTAAAGAATGTTTCAGTTAACTTTATTGTACAACCCTGTTTCCAAAAAAGTTGGGATGCTGTGTAAAATGTAAAGAAAAACAGAATAGAATGCTGTGCAAATAATTGTAACGATATTTAATAGAAAATAGTACAAAGACCATATACCAAATGTTTAAACAGAAATGTATTTGTTACTTGAAAAATATATGCCCACTTTGAATTTGATGCCATCAACACAAAAGCTGAGACTGGGCAACAAAAGACGGGAATATGTATAATGCTAAAAGAGCTGGTGGAACATCTAACAACTAATTATGTTTATTTGAAAAGTTCTATAACATGATTGGGTATAGTAAGATCTTTCCAGAGCGGATGAGTCTCTCAGAATACAGGGTGGGGCTCATCACTCTGTGAAAGACTGCGCATGCAAATAGTGAGGAAAATACATTTCTCAGCATGAAATTGCAAAGAATTTGGACATCTCATTATCTAAGGTACATAATATCATTAAAGGATTCAGAGAAAATGGAGGAATCAATGTACGCAATATTGGATGGCCCTCAGGTGGCATTGCATTAAAACCAACACAATTCTGTAGTGGACATCAATGCATGGGCTCAGGAACACTTCCGAAAAACTACTGTTTGTGAACACACTACATTGATGCGTCCGCAAATGCAAGTTAACTCTACCATGCAAAGAAGAAACCATATATAAACAAGATTCAGAAACACAGATGCCTTCTCTGGGCCTGAGTTCATTTAAGATGGATTGAGGCAAAGTGGAAAATTGTTGTGTTGTCTAGAAGATAAAAAATTGAAATAATTTCCACCATTTCCTCTGTGTGAAGGCACCATTGATGCTCAACTATATATACAGGTTTTGGTGCAACATATAGTGGTGTGAAAAAGTGTTTGCCCCTTACCTGATTTCGTATTTGTTTGCATGTTTGTCACACGTAAATGTTTCAGATCATCAAACAAATTCAAATATTTATCAAAGATAACAAAAGTAAACACAAAATGCAGTTTTTAAATGAAGGTTATTATTAATTAGGGAAAACAAAATCCAAACCCACATGGCCCTGTGTGAAATGTGATTGCCCCCTACAACTTAATAACTGGTTGGGGCACGCTTAGCTGCAACAACTGCAATCAAGCATTTTTGATAACTTGCAATGAGTCTTTTACAGCGCTGTGCAGGAATTTTGGCCCACTCATCCTTGCAAAATTATTCTAATTCAGCCACATTGGGGGGGGTTTCGAGCATGAACTACCTTTTTAAGGTCATGACACAGCATCTCAATGGGATTCAGGTCAGGACATTGACTAGGCCACTCCAAAGTCTTCATTTTGTTTTTCTTCAGCCATTCAGAGGTGGAATTGCTGGTGTGTTTTGGATTATTGTTTTGCTGCAGAACCCAAGTTCACTTCAGCTGGAGGTCACGAACAGATGGCCAGACATTCTCTTTCAGGATTTTTTGGTAGACCACAGCAAGTCTTCCAGGTCCTAAAGCAGCAAAACAAGCTCAGACCATCCCATTACAACCACCATATTTTACTGTTGGCATGATGTTCTTTATCTGAAATGCAGTGTTACTTTTATGCAAGATGTAATGGGACACACATCTTCCAAGGGTTCAACTTTTGTCTCGTCAGTCCATAGAGTATTTTCCCAATGGTCTTGGGGATCATCAATATGTTTTCTGGCAAAAAAGAGACGAGCCTTAATGTTCTTTATGCTCAGCAGTTGTTTTCATCTTGGAACTCTGCCATGGAGGACATTTTTGCCCAGTCTCTTTCTTATGGTGGAGTCATGAACACTGACCTTAACTGAGGCAAGTGAGGCCTGCAGCTCTTTGAATGTTGTTGTGGGTCTTTTGTGACCTCTTGGATGAGTCGTTGCTGCGCTCTTGGAATAATTTTGGTCGGCAGGCAACTCCTGGGAAGGTTCACCACTGTTCCATGTTTCCCCATTTGTGGGTAATGGCTTTCACTGTGGTTTGCTGGAGTCCCAAAGCTGTAGAAATGGCTTTATAACCTTTTCCAGACTGATGGATCTCAGTTACTTTCTTTCTTATTTGTTCCTGAATCTCTTTGGATCTCGGCATGATGTCTAGCTTTTGAGGATCTTTTGGTCTTCTTCTTCCTTCTTCCTCCTTCTTCCTCCTTCTTCTTCCTTCTTTCTTCTTCTTCCTCTTCTGTGGGGTTTAATGGCGGTTGGCATCCAACGCTATTGGTACATCACTGCCACCTACTGTAAAGGAGTGTGGGCCAGCTTCAGAGAGGACCTAAATTCTCCCAGCCAACTCAGTTTCTTTTAAGTGTAAAAACAGACACTTAACCACTGCACCTGAGCACACCCTCCCCAACATAGCTTCTAAACTCAACACGTGTACCCTCTCTGCCCTCAGACCCTGTCTCAACCTCTCTCTCTCTCTGTTATAGTGCCTGCACTGCCTCAGGATGTGATTCACTGTCTCCATTATCCCACAGTAGTCACACAACCCAGTCTGATGCTTCCCTATCCTGTGTAGCGTGTCTTGCAATCCACAGTGCCCTACCCTCAATGAAGTCAAAATCCATTCCTCCACCCTTCTCCTAACAGCCTTCCTTCCATCCCCAATCTCACCTTGTATCTGGTACAGGTGCCTTCCTTTGCTGTCCACATTCCACTTGTCCTGCCACACCTTCCTCACCTCCTTCCACACAACCACCTTAGCCCCTGCCCTGCTCAATGACACCACCACGTCCACCACCCCCCTCATCAGGGCCTGTTTCACCAA
This sequence comes from Esox niger, assembly GCA_016801105.1. Lineage (NCBI taxonomy): Eukaryota > Metazoa > Chordata > Actinopteri > Esociformes > Esocidae > Esox > Esox niger. The sequence continues at coordinate 42,393 of JACXGJ010001843.1, forward strand.
TTCATTGGCTACCTCGTTTCCAGCCACCCCAGAATGAGCCAGAACCCACATGAATGACACCTGTATCCCATCTCTTTTTGCTCTATCCTGTGAATCCCACACCCTGTTTAAAATGTCCTGCCAAATAACCACCCTTTCCAGTTTAGTGTGCTCCACCCACCTCAGTGCCAACACTCACACCCGCTCCCCTAACTACAAAATCTGCCCCCGTCTGACCCGTCCTTGGGTCCTTTGATCCATCCATGAACACCACAACACACTCTGGGTACCCACCCTCCAGGCACCTCTTAACCACCTCGGCAAAGCAAAGGCCCAACGATCCCCTCTCACCATCTCCAATGTCCCAAGTTCTACCACTGGAGGCAAAAGCATCCAAGGAGGTCTCAATGGCAAATCCACCGTTGGACTAAATATCCTCCCTCCGAAACCTACCTCTCTGGCCTGGGAATCCCCCACCCACCCAAAGCTCATGATCTCCCTCTCACCGTGTTCCCAGTATCCCAACAACACTTCTTTTGTAAGGTGCGAACCCGCATGACCCTGCAAATTAACCCAGTAATTGATCAACAATAGCCTTCCCAACTGTAATTGCATCTCCCCCTCCTCCACCTGCAGCACTGACACCAGTGATGTCTGAAACGCCCCACTGCAACTGGAAGCCCCTGTGCCTGCACTCTATCCAACCTTTCCAGTGTGCTCACTGCCACTGACCCATAAGCAATACATCCATAGTCCACCACCGATCTAACTAATGACACATACATGGTCCTCAACACGGCCCTACCTGCTCCTCAATTGTTCCCTGTCAGGCAGTGCATCACATTCTAAACCTTCTTACATCTCTCCACCACCCTCTCAATGTGCTCACCCCATGTCTTTCTGGCATCTATGAAGACACCCCAACCTGAAAACCTCCACCCTCTCTAAAGTCCTCCCATACAATTTAACTTTAGCCTCATCACCAACCTTCTTCCTCGTGAAAATGATCACCTTTGTCTTCTCCATTGAAAACCTAAAACCCCACTGTCTTGCCCATTTTTCTACCCCATCTACTGCTTCCTGAACCATCCTGACAACATATGTCACATTTCTACCCCTCTTCCACAATGCCCCATCATCAGCATACGGTGACCTACCTACAGCCTGCTGAACCTGACAGTACACATTAATCATTATGGAAAACAGCACTGGACTGATTACGCTCCCCTGAGGGATTCCATTCTCCACAGCAAATCTCCTGGACAACGCTGTCCCCACCTGAATTGAGCTACCAAACAGGAAGTCTTTAATCCAATTGTACATACTGTCTCCAACCCCCCATGATTCAGAGCTTAATCAGCAGCCCCTCCTTCCACAACATATCATAAGCTTTCTCCACGTCAAAAAATAGTCACCACTGCCTCGTCATTCACCTCTTCCTTCCTGACATCCACCTCAAAACATAGAACAGGGTCCATAGTACCTCTTCTCTTCCTAAATCCACTCTGATATGGAGCTACCAACCCCCTGCTCGCCATGAAAAACACCAATCTCCCCACAATCATCCGTTCCATAACTTTACAGAGGTGTGATGTCAGTGCTATCGGCCATTGTTGGATGGGCTTTCTGATCCTTCCCAGGCTTTCTAATAGGCTCTACCATCAACACCTTCCATGCCACCGGTAGCTTCCCCTCTACTCACACTCTGTTAAACAGGCCCCAAACCAGGCCCAACACCCCATCACTGAGATGGGCCAACATTACATAACACACCTGATCCTTCCCAGGCGATGTCTTCCCCACCTTATACAAAGCCCTCCTCACGTCAGCCACAGTGAACAGCACATTCATATCCCCCTCTATGTCCAACCTCCTGTCCAGCACCCCAGGATACTCCCTCATCGTTCCTACCCTGTTGCTCATCCCTAGATAAGTTACACGAGCTATGGACCCGTACAAACACCTCAGTCAACATTTCTGCCTTTTCTATATCTGAAACTGCAACCTCATCGCCATACTGCATTACCCCACTTTTTCACACAAGGCCATGTGGGTTTTGACTGTTTTCGCTCAATAATAACAACCTCAATTTCAAAACTGCATTTTGTGTGTTATCTTTGACTAATATTTAAATTTGTTTGATCTGAAACATTTAAGCGTGACAAACATGCAAACAAATGTTAGAAATCAGTCATTTTATATAGTGGTTGTAATAACTATTCGTGTACTCGGTTGTCAAGGGAAATAGTAATTCAATTGTTTATTGCAGCTGTCACACCCCCACCTCCGCGATCACGTGGAGGCGGGTCCTCGCATACCTAAGCCATGATCACACACCTGCACATCATCCTTCCCCCACACCTGTTCCCAATCTACAATCACACACCTGTTCCCATTCACCTCCTCCCCTGCAGTATATCTACAGATCACTGCCGTCTCTACCATGTCGGATCATGGTCTATGCTTAAATGCCTTTTCTCGCGATTCACAAACCAACATTCAGTCTTCCCGTGTACTGACCTCCTGTCTGTCCCCGACGATTCTGCCTGCTCCCTGCCTGTATGTTCGCCGCCCGACAGTGTTCCAACCTCTTGCCTGTCTCTGACTACTCTGCCTGCCACCCGTCGGCACCGCCGCCCACTCGTGCATTGACCTCCAGCCCGTCCCCGACTACCTGCTAGTCTCACTCTCTCTCCCAGTCCGCACTTGGGTCCCGCAATAGAAAGTGTTGCCATCTAGAGATTCAAACCTGGGTCACCCCCTGTAAAAGGCTGTGTCGTTAACCACTAATCCACAAAGCTGTACATTTGCTGGGTGTCAGTATAGCCTTTTGTCTCTATCCTGAACAAATTCTCCTTTGCCACTGGTCGTTTAAATAGTTAATTGGCCATTCGTAAATGACATTGATACAGTGAAACTGATTCATTTTTCTTATTAAGTTTACCTCCACCACAAATTTTAACAGCGTATTAGCCGGTAATAAGCTTTACTGGTATCTACTAACTTACAGGAATTGTCTTAAGAATTGAGCAATTGCTAGCGAGTCTGCCAAAACTATTTCGTTTCATAGCATTAGAACGTATTGTTTTCTTTCTTGCAACACAACTTACCTTTTCTTTTATTTGTGAAGGACCTTTATACAATAACTATCAAAAAAGGCGATGATAACTAACTTTCTCATCAAATGAAGAGACAATCTTAGAATCTACCAGAAGTAATTAATAAATGTCATTGCTCTCAATAGATTCAAACTTAGGTCTTCCACAAAGGGCACTGTCTTTAACCACTATGCCACAGCATTACATATTTCAGCAGTCACAAGACTCCATTGAGCATTGTGTTGAACTGACTAACGTTTCTTATTCAATTTACCTCCACCACAGCATCTATGAACTGTATTGCTTTAGCCACTGGACGTTTTAGCTGTTTATTAGCCAGTAATAGGCTTGCTAGTATCTACCAACTTCCTAAGAATAATCATAAGAATTGAGCAATTGCTAGCGAGACTGAAGATTAACTTTTCAATGGCAGAAAAAGTCGCAATATAACCGTATACAGTTTCAGTTAAGGCTTACTATAACGTAACTACTGTATATTGTAGCAAGCAAATGTGTTTGTATATCCTGACCCAAAATGCATGCCCAGATGCGTACTTCGACAATCCACCAGAAAGAGTGGCCAATATAAACATAAAATGTTTTATTTCAGGCTTACTATAATGTAGATACTAACGGTTTTAGCCAGCGAAGTTTTAGTCTATACGGAATAATTCATAATGTGTACATCGCTTTGTCTGCGAGGAGATACAAACTCGGGACCTATTGTTCACAAGTCACACACTCACTCAGTAAGGACTTTCACTCTACTTGGCCAGCTCCACTCACACGGTCCTGCAAAAATACGACAAAGGACACCTTGAACTGTTGAGCATTTGAAATCCTATACCAAGCAAGAATGGGAATATTCTTCACTTTCAGAACTACAGCAATTGGTCTCCTCAGTTCACAAACTCTTACAGAGTATTATTAAAAGAAGAGGTGATTCAACACTGTGGTAAACATGCCCCAACTTTTCTGAAACGGGTTGCTGGCATCTAATTCCAAATAAGTAGGTATTTTTCCAAAAACTATCAAATTTCTCAGTTTCAACATTTGATATGTGGTTTTTGTACACATTTCAATGAAATACATGGTTGAATGATTTGCACATCATTGCATTCTGTTTTTATTAGCATTTTACGCATTTTCCTTGGAAAACATGGTTGTTTTTGGAAACATGGTTGTATTAGAAACACAATTCATAAAAAAAATTCTCACAGGTTCTTTAAGGATCTTCTCAACCGGATCGATGAGAATATTCTCATAAACGATATTTGTGACATTATCCACCAATATGCCCTACATCACTTCTCTGTCTACATTGATTACATCCGTAACCAGACTTACCAAGAGAAGGCCTATAGCTCTCTCATGTGAGTATTTATACTTTGTAGTACATATGCTGTCATCCAGACGTCTTTTTCAGAGAAGGCCTTGCCTATTTACTCTGTGTAAATAACAATAATACAACTTTTGACATGGCTTTTCAAGTTATTTGTTGTCACCATAGTCGTTGCTGTTAAAATGTGCTATGCAGTCTTAGTTAAATTTTTTCCATATTGAACTGACTTACAAACTGACTGAGTTCCATGTGGTGAATCTGACTCATGAAACTGTCCGCCTTGCAGCCAAAGAAACAAGCCATTCACGTTGGTCATGCGGAGGTTGGAGGAGTCCCCTCTATGTCGTCGTCTCCCTTTCTCCTCTTTTCTGCTCCTCCCTTTCCAGAGGATCACACGACTCAGGATCCTACTACAGGTCAGGCGCTTGTTTCATCTCCAAGTCACATCTCCAGGTCAGAGCACCCTATAGGTTTTATTGATAACGTGTCATTGTGTGTGGGGTGTCTGAAGTCTGCGTTTCCACACAGAACATCCTGAAGAGGACTAAGGAGGGAACCACTGCTTCTAGAGCGTTGGTTTCAGTGTCTGAGGTAAAAACCACATCATATCAACCCCAATTTGATACACAATTGATTGTCAAAGGAATGCCACCCTACATTAAAATCTCCATGAAAATATACATGTAATTAACTTAGCCTCAGTGCAGTATTGTAATTTTTTTAGGACTTTCTGTTTCACTACTGACATATATACAGGTAGGGGAAGAAAATACTGCTATGGTAAGATTAGACACAACATTGAGCATTGTGGCCTTGCAGATAAGTGGTGAATTTTGCCTCATACCAACTTATAAGTATATACTGTAGTATGCAATATTGGCTGAACAAAATCCTGGTTGCCTCTACTAGTAGGTTGACAACCAGGTACGGACTGGGGTAGAATATCAACATGGGATTCTTAAGTGGAACAATTCGGGTGTGCACTGGTTATTATAATAAAAATATGTTTGTGAAGTCAAAGAATGTAATTGTAGAAGTATTACTATGAAAGAGCAACTTCCTGTTGTAAGTGCATACATTTACATACTGGACCCCTCTGGTTCCAGGTCAATTCTTTATCATTTCAAAACAAGAAACCAGGCAAGACTAGTTTAGCCCGCAATAGAAAGTGTTGATCATTGTTGCCCTCCCAAGATTCTAACCGGGGTTGCCCACATGAAAGGCTTTGTCTTTAACCACTATGCCACAGAGCTGTACATTCTACGGGTGTCAGTATAGCCTTGTCTCTACCCTGAACAAATCCTCTTTTGCCACTGGCTGTTTCAACGGCTAATTGGCCATTGGTGAATGATATTTATACAGTTAAACTGACTAATGTTTCTTACTAAGTTTACCTCCACCACAAATAGTGTCTATGAACTGTGTGTCGTTTGCCACTGGCCGTTTTAAAAGTGTATTAGTCAGTAATAGGCTTTACCAGTATCTACTAACTTAGTGGAATAGTCAAGAATTTAGCAATTGCTAGCAAGTCTGCCAAAGCTGTTACATTTCATGCCATAAGAATGATTTTTTTTCCTTTCATGGCATAACAGCATACTTTGAATGACAGTTATTTTATCAATCAATAAATGTGACGATACCTCACTTTTTCATCATGTGAAAAGACAAGAGAATCATGGAATATACCAGAAATAGTTGTAATACTGTATAACGTAGTTTTATTGCGTAAATAAAATTAATAAATGTCGTAGCTCTCAATTGATTTGAACTTAAATCTTCCACATGAAAGGCACTGTCTTTAACCACTACGCCACAGCATTACAGGTTTCAGCAGTTCCTAGACACTGAGCTAGACAGTTGCTAGACACTGACAATGAGCATGTTGTTAATCCGACTAAGGTTTCTTATTTGATTTACCTCCATCATAGCGTCTATGAACTGTATGGCTTTTGCCACTGGCTGTTTATACAACATATTAGCCAGTAATAGGTTTACTAGTAGCTACTATCATCCTAGGAATAATCAAAAGACTAGAGCAATTGCTAGCGAGACTGAAGATTAACTTTTCCATGTCAGAAAATTGCAATTAATCCCTATACAGTTTTAGTTAAGGCTTACTTTAATGTAACTACTGTATGTTGTAGCCAGCAATGTGTTAGTCTATCCAGACCCCAAATGCATGCACCGATGTGTACTTCGACAATCCACCAGAAACGGTTGCAACATAACCGTAAACTCTTTTATTTCAGACTTACTATAATGTAGATACGGAAGCTTTTAGCCAGTGAAGTTTTCATCTATTGTCATGTCCTGGCTATGCCCCTAGCCATCTTTGCGCTGGCTGGGGTCATAGTCAGGACATGGCCAAAAGAGGTGGCTCTAGCCACATCTATGTGCTTTGGTTTCCCCAATTGGAGGCAGGTGTTCGTTATTGCCTCCAATTGGGGAACCTATTTATGTTGAGTGTTTTACCACAGTGGTGTGGTTTATTTTGGTTGTTAGCCGTAGGCTATACTTGTCACCCGGTCAGTGTCTGATTTAAGTTTGTATGTTTGTTACTTTGTTCATCCTTCAATTAAAACAATGGATAACTACCTCCATACCATCTCTGCGCCTGTGTCCTTCCACCAATTCTACCAGATTCTTGACATCTATAGAGAATAATTCTTCCATCATTATCCTTGCAAAGGGAGTGTGCATTAGGTATTGAATACAGGGGCCTCTCATTATGGTGCATATTTTTATTTGGAGTTTCCCAATAGTCTGTCTGTCATGGCTGTGCTGACTATCAGTGACATTTCAACTATCTACTAAACCAAACCTTAACCCTTATTCCAAACCGAAAGTTAACCCTTACCCAACCTTCATTGTAAACCTAATCATGACTCCAACCTTAGCAAGCAGTTAATTATCTACAACAAAATATCTCAGTATCAGAATTTTCAGATGGACAATGGGACTCTCAAAATAAAATAAAACCAGTTTTTAATACTTCTTCAACACAATATGTATTTCTAAGTAATGATATTAGTATGAAATAATCTAGTGTTTTTTATTCCTCATTTTCAGATAATCAAAGAATCCAACACCCAGGTTGGCCATATGAAGCAGATTGAGGAACTCATACAAGTCAGCAACACACTGGAGTTCCAAAAACTCAAGGTGCAAGTCACAAATCCACCTTAAACTCATATCAATTAGGTTAGGACTTCAACGATAATTAAACTTGTTTTTGATGGTTTTCTAACCCTACAAATAGAAACTGTAATCCAAAAGAAACTGTAATAGAAGTGGTTATTTTATTTTGAAACAGCTTTTGCAAATATCATCTAACTTGTCAGGGCTCTGTTCCAATAACGGAGTCAAGCGCAGGGAAAGGTTTCAAATAATTATTTTATATATGTAACGAGAGTGCAGCGTACTGCGATACACGGACAGGCTCTTTGACAATGAGGAATAACCCACAAAACCCCAACCTAATCAATAGACATTTATACCCCTACACTAAATATCAAATAAGGAACAGGTGCGTCTGGTAATGACACACAGGGGCAGTGGTTTTAGAAAGTCGGTGACGCCGACCGCAGGAGCCTCAGCGCACCAGCTGGGGGAGCTTCAGGTGGAACGGTGACATAAATAAATATTTAGGACTTTGTGAGCATTTTGTACAAAAACTCTAAAAAAGATGAGAAAAAAACTATGAATTTGGATTAAGGTGAGTTAAACAAGCTAATATGCCCCAACTATTTGCTGTGGATAAAGATTGCCATGGTAATTAAAAAAAAACGAAACCATGGATTACTGTCTAACATGTCCCGTAGACAACTAACATCAAGTGGTAAATAAAAGGAAATTGTCCTTTAAACCTTTGCCATGTTTTAACTGATGTGAAAAATGCAGGACATAACAAATATAAGAATGATAGAACTGATATGATTATCTGTTTTACATGCAACCCAATATCAAACATTACTGTTCTATATACAGTGGGGCAAAAAAGTATTTTGTCAGCCACCAATTGTGCAAGTTCTTCCACTTAAAAAGATGAGAGAGGCCTGATATTTTCATCATAGGTACACTTCAACTATGAGAGACAAAATGAGAAAAAATATCCAGAGAATCTTATTGTAGGATTTTTTATGAATTTATTTGTAAATTCCTCTGTAAAATAAGTATTTGGTCACCTAAAAACAAACAAGATTTCTGGCTCTCACAGACCTGTAACTTCTTCTTTAAGAGGCTCCTCTGTCCTCCACTCGTTACCTGTATTAATGGCACCTGTTTGAACTTATTATCAGTATAAAAGACACTTGTCCACAACCTCAAACAGTCACACTCCAAACTCCACTATGGCCAAGACCAAAGAGCTGTCAAAGCAAAATTGTAGACCTGCACCAGGCTGGGAAGACTGATTCTGCAATAGGTAAGCAGCTTGGTGTGAAGAAATCAACTGTGGGAGCAATTATAAGAAAATGGAAGACATACAAGACCACTGATAATCTCCCTCAATCCAGGGCTCCACGCAAGATCTCACCCCGTGGGCTCAAAATTATCACAAAAATCCCAAAACCACACAGGGGGACCTAGTGAATGACCGGCAGAGAGCTGGGACCAAAGTAACAAAGGCTATCATCAGTAACACACTATGCCGCCGGGGACTCAAATCCTGCAGTGCCAGACGTGTCCCCCTGCTTAAGCCAGTACATGTCCAGGCCCATCTGAGGTTTGCTAGAGAGCATTTGGATGATCCAGAAGAGGATTGGGAGAATGTCATATGGTCAGATGAAACCAAAATAAAACTTTTTGGTAAAAACTCAACTCGTCGTGTTTGTAGGAGAAAGAATCCTGAGTTGCATCCAAAGAACACCATACCTACTGTGAATCATGGGGGTGGAAACATCTTGCTTTGGGGCTGTTTTTCTGCAAAGGGACCAGGATGACTGATCCGTGTAAAGGAAAGAATGAATGGGGCCATGTATCGTGAGATTTTGCGTGAAAACCTCCTTCCATCAGCAAGGGCATTGAAGATGACAATGATCCCAAACACACCACCCGGGCAAAGAAGGAATGGCTTCGTAAGAAGCATTTCAAGGTCCTGGAGTGGCCTAGCCAGTCACCAGATCTCAACCCCATAGAAAATCTTCGGAGGGAGTTGAATGTCCGTTTTGCCCAGCAACAGCCCCAAAACATCATTGCTCTAGAGGAGATCTGCATGGAGGAATGGGCCAAAATCCCAGCAACAGTGTGTGAAAACCTTGTGAAGACTTACAGAAAACATTTTACCTCTGTCATTGCCAACAAAGGGTATATAACAAAGTATTGAGATGAACTTTTGTTATTGACCAAATACTTATTTTCCAGCATAATTTACCAATAAATTCATGAAAAATTCTACAATGTGATTTTCAGGAATTTTTTTTCTCATTTTGTCCCTCATGTGCCAATGATGAAAATAACAAGCCTCTGATCTTTTTAAGTGGGAAAACTTGTAAAATTGGTGGCTGACTAATTACTTTTTTGCCCCACTGTAAGATGTTACTATCTAATCCTTCAGACTTATACCCATTCAGGCTCTTCCAATCGTCTCAAAGTCTCGCTACCTGGAGAAGAGAGGAGAGCTACATGAGCTTTCCAAGGGGGCTTCCCTTTTCAGCATCCGTCTCAAACTCACTCCCATCTATCTCTTTCTCTTCAACGACCTTCTCTTAGTCACATATAAAAAGAGGTAAGTTATGTAATGCCCGAACTTTGGTGCAAGGATGTAAGGCAGGAAGTTGCTCATTGTTAGCAAGCCACATGAAGGTTTTTGTACAGCCTGAAATCAGCCCTATTTAACAAACTCACAAGAAAGTCACCAAACTCCAGAGTCACTGAAGCATTTCAAAACCAAGTTGTTCAAATACTGTAGGTCTGCAACTAACAACTATTTTGATAATAGATTAATCTGTCAATTATTTCACTGATTAATCGGATACAAAAATACATAATTCCCAGAATTCAAAGCAAGTGTTTTATTTAAAATATATTAAAGTCTTCAGTGTTTTTTCATCCTTTTACAATACCCTAATTAAAACAACTGTAGGCAGTAGTTATAAAACAAATAAAAATATGAAGAAACTAATGGGTTGTCACAATATAATTTTCAAGACTGTTGGAAAAGCATTCCTGGGTACTACATGACCCCTTCCTGTCTCCTTCAAGGTCACCCAAGTTGAGGTTCAGGTCAAAGGAATCAATGTCGACGAAAGCAAAAAACTTAATCAAACCTAACCTGCATGGATAAAAATAAACTTTACTGTACAAAGCACATTCCGCTTTATGTCTACAGTTGTGCTCAAAAGTGCATACCCTTGGAGAATTGGTAATATATGTTTGATATGTAAAGAAATCACAAGTGAGCAGGCAAAACACATATTTTATATCCTATGGGATTCATATTCAACTGTAGGTCATAACAGCACAATCATAAAACAAAACATGGCTACAAAGAAAGAAATCAAATTATCTTGTTGTGCTCCTTGAAACAACCACACCGTCTCTTTCTTTGTATTCCCAACAATTCTTCTGGCAGTTTTGGCTGAAATCTTTCTTGGTCAACCTGACCTTGGCTTGGTATCATGAGATCCCCAAATTTTCCACTTCTTAACAAGTGATTTGTGTTCTTTTACATCTTTATAAAGTTATATTACTTTGTCATTGACAGTTCTTTTCTGCTCTACATGGCTCAGTAACTGTTCAGTGCATCCACGTCAGAGCTCACAAACCCACTGACTATTTTTACACAGACCCAAATTGCTATTTAAAAAGCCACATGTGTGTGAAACTAACCTTCAATTGCCATTTTCACCAGTGTGAGTCATATTGTGTGTCTGTAACATTATGATTTTAAAAGGAGCCAAACAACTATGTGATAATAAATGGCTGTTTTTTTGCATGATCATGATCAGCCTCAATCATTGCTGCGATTGTGTGCACAATTATTATTCTGATCTCTATATAGTTAAATGCTCATTGAATTTAATAATTTTCATGTGATACTTATTGTTGTAATGAGGGCAACAGTGAATAACACCTTATATCAAGGTGTGCAAATTTATTAGGCAGATTCATGACCTCAGGTAAAATGGGCCATAAAAGAGATTTTACTAACACTGAAAAGTTGAATTTTTTAAAATGCTATTCTGTTGGATGCAATACTTTTGAAATTGCTAAACTATTGAGGCGTGACCACCGGGCAATCAAGGGTTTTGTTGCCAATAGTCAACTGGGATACAAAACATTTATGAAGAAAATATGCAAATTAACTACAAAAGATTTCAGAAGAATTATACATGAACCCATTATCCTCCAGTGCCATCATATCATAAGGTGTCAAGTGCTCAAAGAAATGGCCAAGGTCAAGAAGGCTGAAACACAATCACCACTGAATAAGATTTGGAATGTACTGTATAGATTGGGCAAAGAAATAGAGGAAGACAGATTTTTCAAAGGCTTTATGGACCAGATGAATGGCCGTGGCCGGATCTCTAATGGACACGCCACCACTTCAGTCAGGCACCAGCCAGGTGGAGGGGTACTGGTATGGGCTGCCATCATTAAGGATGAGGTAGTTGGACCTTTTTGGGCTGAAGATGGACTGAAACTTAACTTCCAAACTTACTGCCCGTTTGTGGAAGATGCTTTCTTCAAACAGTGGTACAGGAAGAAGTTCTCAGCATTCAAGAAGGCCATGATCTTCATGCAGGACAATGCTCCATCACATGCATCCAAGTACTCCTCTACTTGGCTAGCCAGCAAGGGCTACAAAGATGCCCAAATAATGACCTGGACCCCTCCCTCTCCTTAAAACCTATTAAGAATACTATTTGCCTAATAATTGTACACGCAGTGTATTTTCAAAATCAATGCCAACATTTCTGCCAGGGTATTTAAACGTATGACCACAACTGTATATGCTATAGTCTGTCTCCATTGTAAGGAGGAAAGTAAATTGCATTATAAATCAGGGTAGGTGCAATAGTGACTGTACATACACTGATCAGCCTTAACATTATGACCACTGACAGGTGAAGTGAATTACACTGATTATCTCATTACTATGACACCTGTCAGTGGGTGGGATATATTAGGCAGAAAGCAAATATTCTGTCCTCAAAGTTGATGTTTTAGAAGCAGGAAAACTGGACAAGCGTAAGAATCGGAGCAACTTTAGGCTGAACAGTATTGGTTGCAGCCAAACTGACACAATAAATGGACAGCCAAAATAGAAACATCCTTCACACCCACTAGATCCCATCCACAACTGTAGGGGCAAAAGTGCAAACAAAGTGTTTCAATAGAAAAAGGTTTCACAAGCAATAAAAGCACCTCAAGCAAAGGGGGCAGTCCAGCCAAAATGGAGGGTACCAGCATGTTTCAAGTCCTCCACCATCATCCCAGTCCCCATGAAGCGAAGAATCTCAGGACTTAATGACTAAAGACCCGTTGCCCTGATCTCATGAAGCCATTTGAGTGCCTTGTGCTGTCCCACCTCAAGACCATCACCAACCCTCTACTAGACCCACTGCAGTTTGTCTACAGAGCCAACAGGTCTGTGAATTACGCAGTCAACATGGCTCTTCCCTTCATCTTCAGGCATCTGGGCTCCCTTAGAACCTACACCAGAATCCTGTTTGTGGACTTTAGTTCCGCATTCAACACCATAATTCCCGCTTTGCTCTAAGACAAGCTATCACAACTGGGAGAGCCTGAGTCCACAAGTAGATGGATCACAGCCATCCTGTTCAATAGGAGCAGCACATGAGGCTGGGGATGCCCCCTGACCATAAGAACTGGCTCCCCTCAAGGCTATGTCCTATACTCTTGTTCCTGTACACCATCAGCTGCACCTCTTGTCACTACCCTGTCAAGCTCCTGAAGTTTGCAGATGACACCACCCTCATCTGATTTATTTGTGATGGAGATGAGTCCACCTACAGGTGGGAGATTGACCACCTGGGGTCCTGGTGCGGTCAGAACAACTTGGAGCACAATGCTCAAACGACAGGGGAGATGATAGTGGACTTCAGGAGAAGCCCAGCTGCCCTTCCCCCCCATTGCCCTGGGTGGCTCCCCAGACAACTCTGTGGAGTCCATTCGCTTTCTGGGCACCATCATTGCCCAGGATCTCAAGTGGGAGCTGAACATCACCTCTCTTACAAAGAAAGCATAGCGGAGGATGTATTTCCAGAGGCAGCTGAAAAATATAATCCTGCCAACGACTATGATGGTGCATTTCTACACTGCCATCATAGAGTCCATTCTGACCTCCTCCATCACTGTCTAGTACATTGCAACCACTGCCAAAGACAGGCAATTACAGTTCATTATTGACTCTGCAGAGAGGGTGATTCCCTGCAATCTACCGTCTCTATACGACCTACACACCACCAGGATGTGGAGGAGAGGGGCAATGATTGGGGCTGATCCCTCTCACCCTGGAAATGGACAATTCATAGCGCTCTTCTCTGGCAGAAGGCTGAGGTCTTTCTGGGCCAAAACCTCTCGCCACAAGAACAGTTTCTTTCCTACAGCAGTGGGCCTCATGAACATGCCCTCAGAACCAAATTGACTGTAGCCAACTCCCCACATACACACACAGCCCTCAGCTAGACCCATCTGTTACCCCTTCCCACATACACACATAACCCTCATCTGGAAAAAATCTTGCAACTTACATATACTAATGTTTTTATTTCCCTTAATCCTTTGGTATAAATTGTTGCACCAATGGCCAAAACAAATTCCTTGTTTGCTATGAAACTTACTTGAAAATACAACTCTTTCTGATACTAATTGTTATTTCCAGCTCAGAGCGTTATGTGGTGACAGACCACGCCCACCGCTCCCTGGTGCAGGTCCAGTCAGTAATGTTTGGGGCAGGTTCTGAAGCAGGGGATACAGGCCCAGCACTGCAACATTCCTTTTGTCTGCTACTTCTGGAGAACCACCAGGGCTTGGCTACTGAATATCTGCTGAAGGCCCCTTCAGAGTAAGAACATTTCCCCAACAATCCAGCCTAACAGTGTTGTACTCAAGAGAAAAGCCGAACAGTGTTGTACCCATTTTTTTGGTCACTCTCTCCCTTTATAGATCAGATATGCATCGGTGGATGGCAGCATTCCCTTCACATGATGGCCTACACAGAGAGAACGATGTGATTTATGAAGACTGGGGTGAGTGAAGACAGAAAAAGGTTTCAGGAAAATCTCTTTCCTCTCAAATAAAGTGCATGATTGCCCAAACCCTAATCATTCCCAGGGTGGCCATTATGAAAGCTCTCACACCTTCTCCAATTTCAGGGGTTGAGTCAAATAAAGAAATCCAAATCTCAGTTGAACCTTGTCATACCATTTCCATAAAAACATTACCATTCCTAGTTAGACCAGACGTGAAATTGTACCCTTAAACATGTTGTTTCAGATTGTCCCCAGGTACACTGTGTGGAAAGATACGTTGCCAAACAGGCCGACGAGCTCACCCTGGAGCCTGCTGACATCATCAATGTGATCCGTAAAACCCATGAAGGTAGGTGGACAAAATTAGGACATTTAAATATGAAACTTGAACTGGATTATCAAGAGGCTTCATTCAACCACTTAATGTAAAAGCCTTTATTTCCGTGACTCAAAATCTGTTAAGTATACACTACCATTCAAAAGTTTGGGGTCACTTAGAAATGTCTTTGTTTTCCATGAAAACATGCATGTAATTAGTTTGAACAGGAAATACAATGAGTTGGAAATAGTCATTGACAAGGTTAGAAATAAGGATTTTTAATTGAAATAATAATTGTCCTTCAAACTTTGCTTGTGTCAAAGAATCCTGCATTTGCAACAATTACAGCCTTGCAGAGCTTTGGCATTCAGTGTTAATGTGTTGAGTTAATCTGAAGAGATTTCACCCCATGCTTCCTGAAGCACCTCCCACAAGTTGGATTGGCTTGATGGGCACTTTTTAAGTTTGAGTTTAGTTCAAAATGTTATTTCTCAGATGCTCTGAATAACAATGTCATTCTGAACAATGAAATGATTGTGACAGGGCACACATCTACATAGTAAGAATTAAGCAAAAATATAGCAATAATATACACAATGTAAACCAGCAGCAATTTAGAAGATTGTAGAATGGGGAATATGAACATTATGGGTAGGAGAATAAAATATTAATTAATATAATGGGTATGATATGCCTATGAATGGTACAAACAAAATCATATTCTAATATACATGGAAAGACATCAGAGCATCTGGATTGTTCATGTGTGATTAGTATGATCATTGATCAGTGTTGCTGGTTGAGGAACGTTATAGCCTGAGGGAAAAACGATTTGTGAGTCTGGACATATGACGCTCCATTAGCGCCTACCAGACGGCTGTGGTTTGAGCCTTTAATACTGTAGGAGCCATAAATCATTTTTGTACTGTTCTTTAGTTCACGTCTATGCTTGTCTATTTTATGGGAACTTGCTTTACATATCTGAATCTTAAGGGGACCTGTTCTGTATGGTACATTTCTGGGTTGGAACATATAAGGATGGTCGTAATTAGACATGATTACTGGCCACTGGGAGGCAAGGCAGTTTTCCAAACATACTCTAAGTCGGTTGTCAAATTCCCTGACTTTCACTGACTAAGATGAATTTCTATGACCTATGAAGAACAGACAAACAAGCAGCCTTTGTGCAGAGCACTGAGAAGACAACCAGCCCACAGTATTTTAAACCCATCATGCCTGCTTTATTTACTCATTCACAAATGTTTTCAGTACAAAACTAAGTTTTCACTGCTTAACACACACCAATCAGCCATAACATTATGACCACTGACAGGTTAAGTGACTTACACTGATATTCTCATTATCATGGCTCCTGTCAGTGGGTGGGATATATTTGGCAGCAAGTGAACATTCTGACCTCAAAGTTGATGTGAAAGAAGCTGGGAAAATGGGAAGTGTAAGAATCTGAGCAAATTTGACAAGGGCCAAATTGTGATGGCTAGACGACTGCGTCAGAGGATCACCAAAACTGCAGCCCTTGTGGGGTGTTCAGTCTGCATTGGCCAGTACCTATCGAAAGTGGTCGAAGAAAGGAAAAGCGTTAAACCGGTGACAGGGTCATGGGTGACCAAGGTTCATTGCAGCACGTGGGGAGCGAAATCTGATCCATCAGACGAGCTACTGTAGCTCAAATTGCTGAAAATGTTAATGCTGGTAATAATGGAAAGGTGTCAGAACACACAATGGATCGAAGTTGGTTGCCTATGTGCCTACAATGGGCATGTAAGCATTAGAACTGGACTACGGAGCAATGGAAGGTGGTCTAGTCTAATGAATCACGTTTCCTTTTACATCATATGGATGGCCGGGTGCATGTGCATTGCTTACCTGGAGAACACATGGCACCAGGATGCACTCTGGGAATAAGGCAAGCCTGCGGAGGCAGTGTGATGCTTTGGGCAATGTTCTGCTGGGAAACCTTGGGTGTGGATGTTACTCTGACACTACCACCTATCTGAGCAATGTTATGACCATGTGCACCCTTTCATGGCAATGGTATTCCCTGATGGCATTGGCCTCTTTCAGCAGAAATGCACACAGCCTCAAAGCAAAAATGGTCCAGGAATGGTTTGAGGAACACAAGGTGTTGACTTGGCCTCCAAATTCACCAGATCTCAATCCAATCAAGCATCTGCGGGATGTGCTGATCCATGGAGGCCTCATCTCACAACTTACAGGACTTAAAGGATCTGCTGCTAACGTCTTGGTGCCAGATACCACAGCACACTTTCAGAGGTCTAGTGGAGTCCATGCCTCGATGGGTCTGGGTGGTTTTGGCGGCAAAAGGTGGACCTACACAATATTAGGCAGGTAGTAATAATCTTATGATTGATCGGTGTAATGCAGAAATTATAATCATTAAGATGATGCTCCTGTCGGCTTCATGCGAGTAGCATGCTTCTTACCGTTTGCATGGCTGCTCCCTCTTCCATATTTGACAGATTGATTAGTAGTTTTACAAACTTTACATTTAACTTTGCTGTCAGCTACTTTTAACACCCAGTCATTGAAGTCATTATTACGTAGTCAGAGCTCTTGAAATTCACATTTTCTTGGCATGTTTGCCCTCAATAGCAGGTACAGGAGAACACATATTTTGACTGAAGTGACGCTGAAAAATGAAGTGGTCTAACCATAACAATATGCAATGTTATAAACATGCTACAAAATTCTCTGATATTCCGTGACTTGGAATATACTTTAATATCCCATAATATTCCAGAAATTCCATAACCAGTGGGAACCCTGACCATAACTACTGTAAATCACACATTACGGATTGTATATCTAAGCCAATGGAAGAAACTAAATAAAAAGGAAAGAACGTTAAAATGGATTGCATCTACGGCTCATGTTTGAAGGATGAAAATATAGAATTACACCAAAGGTTGGCGAGTGGCTAACCAGTTGGAATATTTAGATTTAGCCATAAGCAATACTGAACTAAAGGCAGCTCGTTTTATTGCTTCTTTGATCTACTAAGATTTCAGCTGTGCTAACAATTGCAAAAGGGGTTTCAAATGACCCATTACGTTTTTAAAATGATAAACAGGGATTAGCAGACAACATGCCAGTGGAACACTGATTGTTGATGATAATGGGTCTCTTTACACCTGTGCAGAAATTCCTTTTTTTTTTTAAAAATCAGCCATTTCCAGGTGCAATAGTACTTCACAACATTAACTATTTCACTATTTCTGATCAATCTGATATTGTTTTAAAAATGGACAAAAAGTTATTTTCTTTGAGAAACAAAGACATTTTTAAATGACCCCAAACTTTTTAAACGGTACTGTATTTGCTCACCAGTGCATTATTGCCTTTCAGAACAATCTGTGAATTTTGTTTGCCAGGTTGGTTCGAGGGGATGCGTCTGTCTGACAGGGTGAAGGGCTGGTTCCCTAGCAACAACGTAATTGAGATAACAAATGAGCATCTGAGAAGGCGGAACCTTCGGGAGCAGTACCGGATCACTCAAGCCCAAGCCAAAGTTACGCACTGCTAGCCTGCATATGTGGTTATCCCAAAAACTGCACCCTATTAAAAATAAAGTGTACTAGTTTGAACCCAATCTAGAGACACTTGATGTTATATCTTTTACAAATGTTTTACACTCAGAAAATGAACTTAATTGAATGTAGCTGGAATTGTTAGACTCAAAAGTGCAAAATGCTGCACTTATTTGCACTTTTTGCCCATTGAATGTATTAATTGTAATATTGCTTATACAAAATGATTCAGGAAACATGTTTACATGTAAACCATTATTTTTATTAGACCTATAATACATTGTGATGTAAAAAGGCCAGACTGTGACTCTGGGCCAGCCCAGTGTACGACTATGCCAGAACCCACCGGCATCATGGAGATCGGGACGATTGTACTGTAGGCAGAGGTCCACCTCAGAGGACAGGGTGCCTGTAAATACAGTGACAAGACTCCCTCAATGAATAGTCATACCTATAAAATATTAACACCATTTACACTAGCAGTTGGACTAATTAAGTGTTGGGAAATGCATTTAAAATAAAATATTTGACAGAACATTAGATAAAAGTAATCTAATAAAATTTTAGAGGGCTCTATCGGCATTTGGTACCAAGAATCAGTAGTATGGAATGATTATTATTTTATAATTTTCAATTGTAATACACGTTGACATTCTTGAATATGAAGTGTTTTTATAATGGAAGAAGACTGAACTGTGAAACATATACAAACCTGCTACATTAGTCAACCCCCAGCTGGTAGCCCATTACGTTTCCGTCCTAAAGGGACACAAAAACTATCTTAACCAAGCAATCATTCCGGACACTTCAAGAAAATAGAGCTTTCTGTGCTACATTGACTACCTGAAATTTATTAGCAGGACAGACCAGGCCTATGCTTCAGCATCAGTGGCCTTTAGAGACTTGAATGTCAGTCCTACCCAACATATTGCATTCAAGATTATAGTAAATGTTGTACCTTTCAGCCAGTCATTTTTAAAAGGTGTAGCCACTGTCCTGTGTTTGTACCATCTCATTAAAAAAAAGACTGGCTGAAATTAATTGAATTTTCTTTTGTTTTCAGTGTAAAAAACGAAAACAATTTAATCAAAAGATCCAGGACCAGGAGCTGAAACCCCTCAATC
This sequence comes from Esox niger, assembly GCA_016801105.1. Classification (NCBI taxonomy): domain Eukaryota; kingdom Metazoa; phylum Chordata; class Actinopteri; order Esociformes; family Esocidae; genus Esox; species Esox niger. The sequence continues at coordinate 62,041 of JACXGJ010001843.1, forward strand.
CAATCTGAAATGAAGACAATGCTCACCTTGGATGAATGGGTGTGGCTGGGGCCCTGGGTGTTGGGAGTGAGAGGCTCGGATGTAGGGCCATGCTTGGAGAGCCCGGGGCTGGTAGATGGTCAGTGTACGGGTCCCATTCATTGGGTGGATGCAACCAACTGGAATACTATGGACAAAATAATGATTGGGTCAATCCATGCACTCAAAACAAAAACACATTTTACTGTGAAAATATTAGAGGAAATAAATGTTGGTTTTTACCTGAACTGAGGACTTGAGGAGTAAAGGGTCTTCATACCAAAGGGGACATTAGGCCAAAACTGGACCTTATTGATGTAAACAATATGATCCTCCTCCAACTGTGCAGAAAGATGCCATAGACCAAAAAGAAAAACAGTACTTTACAATAGTAGACACCTCCCTTCATCAAACCATCTACTATTCTCACAATACATAAAGAAAAATTCTTCAAACATATTCCTGGCAAAAACTCACAACAAAATACAGACAAAGGCACATGGTGTTTCTGAACAGCAACACCAGGAGAGGGTTCAGCTCCCTGGACCACACGTCTAAGTGGCTTTTAATTAAATTGTCAGCTAAATATTTTATGTAGTAGAGTTGAGATATGGTTCACTTACTGTTGCCACTGTGCCACAGGTGTCTAGAGAAAAACTAAAGAGAGACCTGGTTCCCTCCATCTCAATGGGAACACAGGTAGGATCCAGCAGGGATGTTAATTTAGGTTCCACAGGTGGAGAAACATCAGAGCTATCCACCATTACCAATACAGTATTGTCTGGTAAACACACTGCAGAAAAAGCAAAAACAGTCTTCACATTTTGCTGCCTTACATTTTTCATGATGAATTTTTGCATATTCTGCAAATGAATATACTGTAAAAAAAAAGATGAAAAAAAAGAGTGTAAAATATTAAGAGACCACTCTTAACTGTTCTTAAATCAGCATCTCTACAAACTATTCAGCATGACAAAATAGTTGAAAAGAAAAGCTTTGAGTGAGGAACAGGGCAAAATTATGGCTTTACTGGCAGATGGATACAGTGAGCGTCAGATTGCTTCCGCCCTGAAAATTCCTTTTCCTCTGACAATGTTCCCCAACTCTGGAAAAAAAATGTTTTCCAGCAGGACAATGCAACATTTTATTTGGAATTTGGGAGTAATGTCAGTAGTTTATAGAATAAAACAAAAATGCTTTCAGAAAGAGTTACTTCAGGGATGTGAAAACAAACAAGTACAACCTCATTTGGTTATTACAAATTGGATAATCTTCTTTCATTTTTAAAAGGCAAACTTGTGAAGGTCTGTAGGAAAAGTATCTATTGTAATCCTTTTTAGATGCAATTTTTAAGCATAACAACAATGTACAATGAGGGTGCATACAAACTTGTGATTTTGTATATAACTAATACCAACATTGTCCCTTAAAGATTTACATGTGATTCCACAACCCTGACATGGCAAGCACAATTCCAATATAAATTGAGCTGATAAATGGAGCGCCAATTTTGGGGAGGGCTTATTGAGCAAGCTCTGTTCCTCTGAACAGAAACTTTAAAGGTGTGAAAATTCCTTGCGGAACTTTATTGAACACTAATTAGTTCTGGGGGCACATACATGTTTTCAGAGCAGATGGCCTCCATTCCAACAGGGATGGACAGAGACTACTGTTAGAACATTTTCTTGATTCACTCCCTTTTGCACCAATCTCTGATACATGGCCTCACTGTCAGGTAAACCACCTTGACACTTGAGAGCTTGGACAACCTTTCACCTACAGAACAGCCTCAATATCAGCTCCAGGCACTCCAACCCTCAAGATGAATGTCAGGGCATTAGACAAGCGATTAAAAACGCCACCATAATAAAAAACCCACTGCTGCCACTGCTATAAAACTTGGTAAACACGACAGTTTAATGCATAAACTGTCATATGGTAACTGTACTACATCATTTAAGCTGCTACCTTGATGCTCTGCCTACAAACTGTCTACAGAAAATAGTTAACAGCTCCCGGCTATCTAGCAATTGTCCAAAATCCCTGAAGGCAACAGTCCTTAAACCTTTGTTAAAAAAAGCCTAGACCCTTGTGTAGTCAGCAACTGCAGACCTATATCAAATTTAGCCTTCATAGGTAAAATCATGGAAAGATGTTATTCAAACAAATTAGCAATTTGCAACTTAAACACAAATGGTGACTTTGACCCATACTATCAGGATGTTGGAGCCACCACAGCACTGAGACTGCCCTGAGGCCTTTGTGCCACTTTTAATCAACATTTATTTGCTAGTTAGTCCAAATTACGCAATGCAACAAAATTGCTTATTTTGCAGATGTCACCCAAATGTATCTCTCATCTAGTGACTGCCATTGCCTTGAACAAATCAGTGATTAGAACATTCTGGCACATCCACAACTAAAGATAAAGCTGAAATTACTTTCAATAATTACCTTGACCCACTGTCCCTTAAAACTATCCTTGGGTAATGATGGATTCTGATCTGAATTTCATATGGATGCTGAATCTTAAAACCATAGCTAGAATAAGAGGATCCATGTCCAGACAAGATATAGAAAAACATGCACTTATTTCCAATAGGTTGGACTACACAAATGGACTGTTTTTAGGTTTCTCAAAAATGCCCTCAGAAAATTGCAGTTCATTCAGAATTCTGCTTTGTGAAATGCTGCTCTAAGAAAGCTGAACCATTATACCAATTCTTAAGTCTCTGCACAGGCTTTCTGTGTCTCATGGAACAGATTTTAAGATACTGCTACTCATCTATAAATCACTGAATGCTTCCGGGTCAAGTTACATCTCAGAACAACTCCCTCACCATGAACCCTCTAGACCCTTCATTCATCTGGGTGTGGTCCACTAACCAAACCCAGAGTAAGGACAAAGGCGGGTGAGATGGTGTTTTAATCATAATGCTGCTCAGATTTGGAACAAATGCCAGAAAATCCTTGTTCACACCAGACGTATAATGCTACCCACAGTATGCATCTTTGGAGTCAATCAAATTAATTGGCATTGATGAAATGTGTGCCAGGCATGTTCATGCTGTTCTATGCACATTATTACCAGGTTCAACCTGGTTCTTTGCTAGTGAAAAGGTTTGCATTTACTTTTCACTCACATTTTAGGTAACTGTTCTGGATTGTTGATGTCCTTGCATAGTGTTCTGTAGGTTGATGTGGCCTAAAGAGGGAGAGCCTACCTGAATAATTGTATGATCAGTACTTGTATGTTTCCAAATGTAGGAGGGTTCCTGAGGGACTGACATATTTAGTAAACCTAGCAGTTTTTACCTAGCAGTTTTTAGCTAATTATCGACATTTGTGCTTTTGTAAACATACAATTCAGTGATTGAGATGGCCCCTGTGGCCATACTGTAGCTCTGACTGGCTATGGAGAACAGGTCTGCAAGGGGTTCCAAACGTAATAATATGTTGATCAGGGTTGGGTAGGTTACTTTTTAAAATGTAATCCGCTAGTTACAGATTTCTCATCGGTACCGCACCTTTTTGATTACGCAAATGCATTAACATAATCTGATTACTTTCATATTAAGAGGCATTAGATAACAAATAGGAATAGCCTGTAACAAATGTAATCCCTTTTGCTGGCTGTATCAATGTTACAGTATACCTTTTGCATGTATACTAAATCTGCAGTAGTCTAATGTTTTGCTCGACAACCACCAACATTGTCCAAATCAAGGCCATAGCCAACATTGGGGTGGACTCTTAACCATCAATATTTGCGCAATCTGATAGCGCTGTGTTGTTCCTAAGACACCATCATTACTGTTGCTCCAGGACCATCATTGCAACTGACCCGTAGTTTCTAAAGTATCTGTAATCAGATTACAATATTTTAGTTGGTAACATAACGGATTACAATTATTGTTTTTTGTAATTACTTGTAATCCGTTACTCACCAATGGAATAGTGTTAAGGGTAGTGCCATCAACAGTTCCTTTACCTAGCAGTTCCTTCACAGCAAATACACAACGCTGGGTAAAGGATAGTTCCTTTCTGGAAGTCTCCTTGTCCTCAAATGTGATACTGACAGTCACCACCAACCCCTGCAGACTCAGACCCTAAAACGGAGACATAAAAAAAAAATTAAAAAAAGATCACAGCTAAATGAGCGAAAACTTCCCGCCATAGGAACAATTCAACGGACAGCAGTGCAAACCATCACTATTCACTGGATTGAACATTCTAGGATTACAAAACTCTGTCTAAAAGGAGCGAGTCCTCCCACCTCATAGGCCATGCCCAGGCCATAAAGAGGGACCACCATACTGAAGTAGTCCGTCCTGGTCTCCAAGGCATAGCCCCCAAGCTCCACCAACTCCCAGTCTAGCCTGTGGCCCCCCAAGTAAACTTCCCATTGGCTATCCATGGTGCCGTAGTGGAGCTGCAGACGCACCCCTTTGCCAGAGCAACTCCCCTTCACCCTGGGCAGGACTGTGAGGGAACAGATAAGACATTTAGAGAGAGAAAAAAAAAAAAAAAAGTCACGCCTTGGTAGGATTCCCAATAGATGATATGCATTACACAGAATAACAGAGTGTGTAATAATAACAATTCAAGACTTTAGCCCTGTTTGATAGTGTTTTGTTCTGTTGGCAAGTGTGTACTGTGCATACCGACATCCTGCACATCAGCCTCCAAGGTGGCAGGGTAGTGGTAAAGGTCAGAGTGGGGAGAGACTGATAAGGTAAAGGTCAAAGCCAGAGTGTACCTCCTGTAGCCCTGCCCGAGATACTACAAGAGACAGAGATTAGCAGACATATTAGTGTCAAACATCTTAGGCATACACACAACCAGATGTTGAAAGGCCAACATTGTTTAACTTCCTACCAGCTTACCAAAAAAATCTATTGGAAAATCTGCAGTTGCAGATGAAATGTGCACAAGACTGGTTGGTTATGTATTGTCTTTCAGAGTAACCTTAAGCTAGATTTACTTATGATCGTTCAAGGCAATTCAAATCTTTATTAAGTTTATATTGTTCACTTGGACTGATTTCCATAATGTTTGTCATGTATTTGTCTGTTTTTATTATTGCTGTACCTAGAGAACTGTGCCTCTACCAACACTACCACGTCTGAATTATGTATGGCTTAAACACAGCAACCTGTGCAGACACGCCATCTTTGGGGCAATGTTCAGTCGAATTAAGGACCTCACTTCCCGTCTTCTCACCTCCTGAGAGACCAGGTGGTGTGAGAAGGGGGTCTGCAATAGGTAGGCATGGCTCCCGTTTGGGAAGGGAATCTGTGCAAGGTGAACCCCGATATGTTCTGCTTCCCCCCAGGCCATGGACTGCGCTGCCACAGTGATGTTGGACAGAAACACGTCACGAGGGAACGAGCCCAGAATGACAGAGAAAAGACCCTCTGAGACACTGGTTTCTGGGGAAGGAAGGACAACATATATATTTATACAAAGGAAGTTACAACAATTTAAAAACCTCTAAGATTATGTTTTTTTCACGTAATGACCATTGAAATGTACAATATTTTGAGCATCGTGTCAAATAAAGCCATTGAAGAGACAGTGCCTTCAGAAACTATTCAAACCCATTCACTTTCCCCACATTTTGTTGTTATAGACCAAATTCATGATTAATAAAAAAATTCAAGTTACATTCAAAAGGCCATGAAAACAAAGCATATTCATATTTATTCAAATGACTAAAATATATAATTTACCTTAGTATTCTAACCCTTTGCAATGACAAACCAAATTAAGCCAATATTCATCCTGTGTTCCAATCATGCGATGTCTCTAGTACATGATGTCCTATCTATAGAAGGTCCCAAACATTATAGTGCATATCAATGCAAAAATCAAGCAATGAAATCCAAGGAACTCTGTAGATCTCAAAGATAGTATTGTGTTGAGACACAGATAAAGGTTATAAATGAAAAATGTAATGCATTAACATTGAATATCCCCAGGAGCACTGTGGGCTACATTGTGAAACAGAAGAACACTTCCTAGAGCTGGACATCCGGCCAAACTAAGTAAGGCATGAAGGGCCTTCGTTGGGGAGGTGACTAAGAAACCAATAGCTGCTCGAACAGAGCTTCAGAGTTTCTCTGCAGAGAACCTACCAGGAAAACCATCTCTGCAACACTCCATCTAATCAGTCCTTCTTGGTACAGTGCTAGGCGGAGGCCACTACTGAGTAGAAGGCATATGATATAATGCCTGAAGCATAAGGAAAAATAATCTGTGATGAGACCAAAATTTAATGCCTGAATGCATGCTGTATGTCATGCGAAAACAAGGTACTCGTCATCTGGCTAAATACGATCCCTAATGTGAAGCATGCTAGTGGGAGCTGCATGTTATGGGGATGTTTCTAAGCAACAGGCACAGAGATATTGTCAGGATTAAAGGAACTTGAACAGAGCAAAAATAACGACAAGTTCCGGCAGAAAACCTGATCCACAGTGCACAGGACCTCCGACTATTCAATCTGACAAAGGGGATTTGAAGAAAGAATGGAAGTAATTACCTAAATCCAGGAGTGCAAAGCGACCCATCTCATACCAAAGCCAACTTGACAATGGGATTGCTACCAAAAGCAATTCCACAAAGTACTGAAGGGTCTGAATACTTAAGTACAAGATATTTATATTTTCATAAAATTGGCACGTTTCTAAAAACGTGTTTTCACTTGTCATTATGGCGTATTGTGTGTAAATTGATGACATTTTTTATTGATTATTAAGTAAACAACGAAATATGAAGAAAGACAATGGATCTGATTACTTTATGAAGGCACTGTACATCGGTCTCTTTTTGAATTGGCATTGCATGAGGACAACTTGCCATTGATGAGGATCGGTGTTTTAGGCAGATAAAGGACAACGAGTGGTCTGAAGGAGCGGTACTCAGTCAATGCCCACTGAGGATTTTCCCACAGGCGAATGTAGAAAAGGTCTAAGAAAAAGGACTGGGTGTATTGGCCTTCCACCACCTGACTCTGGGAGAGAGAAGAAAAAAGTTAAGGTGTCAATCAATTTGATTATCAAATACATATTATCCAGTGTAATGCTGGGTCAAGAAAATAATTCAGAAAGGAAGAGGCACTGCACACCAGGTTGCTACTGAATATATCCTTCCTGGTAACACAATCAAAGGTTGGACTTCAGAGAAGCCTTAGTGAGGTGCGATGCATATTTCACCCTAAGACTTCAAAGAAACACATCCAGATATGCATTTCTTTTCCAAAATTTGCTGTCAATGTTGAAAAATCATCAGCTTAGAATTATAAGGTTCCATCTAACATTTTTGTAAAAATTGTGTTATTTACATATATTGGATATATATTAATCTCTATGTAGTGTTATTTGTCTGAAAATGTGTTTTTTGTGTCCATAAGTCACAAAATAAAAAGGTTGACTCCAAAAATGCATACCCCATTGGAGTTAAGGTTCGATCTGTGATCAAATCAAAAGCGTCAATGAATACGAGAGAATCCATCTTTTAACCATGTATGTTTAGATGTACTAGTTTGTGTGTTAGCTAGTTGGATTGGGATAGTTCACGAATTTCACAATACTATTATAAACCTAACATTGAACTACTTTATTGATGATTTGTTAAAAATAGATATCAGTAGTGAAGCGTAAGTTAAAGCATATTAGTTAGCTATATTGCGGTTTGTTAACACTATGCAAAGTTGATAGCTATAGTACAGTGTTTCCCAACCAGGGGTACGTGTACCCCTAGGGGTACGTGAGCAGTCCCCAGGGGGTACGTGAGCAGTCCCCAGGGGGTACGTGGGATGATTCTCAAAAGACTATAACATTTTTTTTTAACCATTGACTATTCTCAAAACATTATATAATATAATTATATAATATAAAAATATATATTATAATCATGTTATAATATGGTTACCCTGTCCTTCCCGCCAAATGTGCTTGTCCGTGGACGCGCACTGTGTGGCCGCGCAGTAGTGACCATAGCAACAGGCAGAGAGGCTAGCTTTGACTAGTAGAACATAGCTAACTATGGATCAGTGGCTAAAAAAAAACGCGCCGTTCCAAGCAGCAGCAATACTAGCGGCAGCTCAAGTGAACAGGTCTAAACTTATTTAGAGTAGGCTGCTTCTATGTACAAGTTTTCTTGCTGTCGTAATCTGCGTTCCACTCAGATTGGTCTCTTGATTGTTCCAAATACACAGCTTCGTTCTGTAATAGAGCATTTTGTTCCTATGCTACAGTATGGAATTCAAATACATTACTGACTTTTAAATCTTTTCTCAAAACATTTTATTTTAGGATTGCATTAGAAGGATTCTTTTAGATCTTGATTATTAATTTTATTGGTTTATTTTTGTATTTAAAGTTTGTAAATAAAAAAAATATATTATTATTATTATTAATCTTTGTTTTTGTATAGTTGGTCTGAACATGTGAAGAAGTGAAAAAGTCATACAAATATTGAACAAAGACAAGTATTATATTATAAGAGTTATAGGAAGTAAAAATATCATTATTTACAGGTAAATTCAGGTATCACCTAAAATTTACAGCAAATCTAAAAATCACACCGATCCCATGCGCTTGTGGGGGTACTTCAGGCAGGATAAAATGTTTTGGGGGTACAGTACCCAAAAAAGGTTGGGAACCACTGCTATAGTAAATAGCTAACCCACTAGCTTCCAAGCTAACCTCCGATAGTTTCCTGGTCCTAACTCGCTAGCAAATGTACATTGTTCGGTGAGTTACGGTAATATAGCTAGCATACTATATGCCCATCAAGTTGCTAAGTGGCAAGTTAACGTTCGCTAGCCAAGTAAAGTTTTAATCGCCTTAGCTATCCACCTAGCAACTAGATGTACAGATAACTGTCTTAGTAACTAGGTCATGATATTGTCAGTTCACTAGCTAGTTAACTAGCTAACAAATCTAGATACTTTGGAGCTTTAGAGTTCAGGAGTACAATCATGCCCATGTATCAATAATGGCCAGGTATAAAAAGCACTTAGTGGATTTGCTATAGTAGCTAACTGCTTGTAGAAATTGTGACTATAAAATGGATCACAGAGGGGGCTCAGATTATAATCAAGAAGCATGGACACACAGCAGGAGATAACGAAGAGACCAGTAATGAGAAAGAGGGTAAAAGAGACAAATGGTGGCAAAGAGTAAGCACAAAAATTATCAATAAAGCAAGTACCTTTTGCTGCTGTGGCCCAGATTGTGTTTGGTCAGTGTCTGTACAGAAAACTAATTGCCATGGAAGCCTGTTGACGTGGACATCAGGGTCCTTAAATTTGAGGTCAGTCTGTCTCGGTAACCATCATCTTGCCAAAGGCAAAGATATAAATAAAAAATAAAAACCCTCAGAGGCCAAGAAGAGTGACCTCAGGTCAATGTTTAAGCACATGCCTGCTAACATGAGATATGCTTAATGCCTAAGGTGTTTCAAACTTGATGGCATTGCCTAACTGCTTATGACATGTTGAATATAAATGTTCTAATGATTCAAATATGAATATGATACGCATACATTTATAAGATTTAGAAATAATGTATGTGTATGCGTTTGAACAATGTTTTGGTGTTAAGGTTTTCAGTTTGCAATATGGCTATGTACAGTGGGGAGAACAAGTATTTAATACACTGTTGATTTTGCAGGTTTTCCTACTTACAAAGCATGAAGAGGTCTGTAATTTCAGCTCCCTCTAAAGATTTTCTATTGGGTTCAGGTCTGGAGACTGGCTAGGCCGTTCCAGGACCTTGAGATGCTTCTTACGGAGCCACTGCTTAGTTGCCCTGGCTGTGCGTTTCAGGTCATTGTCATGCTGGATGACCCAGCCACGACCCATCTTCAATGCTCTTGCTGAGGAAAGTTTGTTGAACAAAATCTCACGATACATGGCCCATTCCATCCTCCCCTCAATACGGTGCAGTCATCCTGTCCCCTTTGCAGAAAAGCATCCCCAAAGAATGATGTTTCCACCCCCATGCTTCACGGTTGGGATAGTATTCTTGGGGTTGTACTCATCCTTCTTCTTCCTCCAAACACAGCAAGTGGAGTTTAGACCAAGAAGCTCAATGTCTCCTCTGGATCATCCAGATAGTCATTAGCAAAGCTTGCAGGGACCTTGCGTACGCTGCAGAGTTTTAATCCATGACGGCGTACTGTGTTACTAATGGTTTTCCTTGAGACTGTGGTCCCAGCTCTCTTCAGTTCATTAACCAGGTCCTGCTGTGTAGTTCTGGGCTGATCCCTGATGCCCCACAAGGTGAGATCTTGCATGGAGCCCCAGACCGAGGGAGAACGATGGCTGTTGTCCAGTAGCCCATCCTAGCCTTGTGCAGGTCTACAATTCTATCCCTGATGTCCTTACACAGCTCTCGTCTTGGCCATTGTAGAGAGGTTGGAGTCTGCTTGAGTGAGTGTGTGGACAGGTGTCTTTTATACAGGTAACAAGTTAAAAAATGTGCAGTTAATACAGGTAATGAGTGGAGAACTGGAGGGCTTCTTAAAGAAAAACTAACAGGTCTGTGGGAGCCAGAATTCTTACTGGTTGGTAGGTGATCAAATACTTATGTCATGCAATAAAATGCAAATTAATTAATCAAAACTCATGCAATGTGATTTTTTACATTTTTTTTTAGATTCCGTCTCTCACAGTTGAAGTGTACCTATGGTAAAAATTACAGACCTCTTCATGCTTTGTTAGTAGGAAAACCTGCAAAATCAGCAGTCTATCAAATACTTCTTCTCCCCACTGTACATCCTTTGAAACTAAAGGTTTTATATAGTGATGGTGAGATGGAACCTTATAATTCCAAACAGGATCAGAGCTCATTGAATCATAAAGCTTCCATCTGCATATGAACTGTTCCAAAAAAAGTACATTTCCAATTGTCCCAGGTTTTTGATATAACTTCCCTTAGTACAACCAGGGTGATGGCCTTGTTAAGCTATAACAAATAAATATACTATGGAAAACCTTTGCTAACAGGCATATGAAATCTTTGATGCTCAATATCTTTGAATCATACTGAATGCAGATGGAACCTCATAATTAATAAGTCCACGAAATGCAAAATAAAGACAATTTCTATAAAATAGGAAATAAGGAAATGACTCATGTGCTACTCAAGAATAAAACTGGGATAAATACCAAAAACCAGCCATAGAATTAAAAACGCATCTGTACCTTGATAGAACCCCCTTCTGCCCCAAAGGGAATTCTGATCTCTATAGCTCCATCCTGTTCCTGTACATCATATCCTCTCTGACGAATCATACAGTCACTCAGGATCACTCCCTCCACACCCAGCCTCAATCTTTCATTTTGAAGGGGTGGGGACATGAGTGGGGACAGGACCTTGGGAAACCTCAGAAGAATGATATTACCATCCATGGAGGCCTTATCTGGTTAAAGGGGAGGGGGGGAAAGGTACTGCCAATTAACTTGTTCCTAGATTGGTTCGTGCAGTCCAACAGCTAAGGTCAAGCTCAACTGAGACCAATGTTAAGAGATAAATGGTATTATGTCTGTATATATTATCCATTTGGTTACAATAGCAATTTTTGCAAGACATACTTATGGTACAAGCCAGAGAGACATCCACTCTTAGAAGTGTCCAGTGGTGTTTGAAAAGAATGGTGGCACTGACCGCCTCCACCTCAATGTCCTTCTCCTGGAATAGTTAGAAATAGTTTTTCCATTATTTAGTCAATCTAACCCATGCTGTCCATCACTCAGTTGCTGGACATCTACAGGAAATTGTTTAAATTGAACAGCATTCAGGTCAGCAGTGAAGACTGCATCACTGACTAAAAGCAGTAATCCATAGAAAAAAAGAGCATGGCAAACAGATCTTAAACATTAGAAATAGAAATCTCTGCAGTCTGACTTGTAGCTTGTAGGAGAGGCGGGATCCATAGGAACAGCGCAGCAGAACACGGTTGGCTGTGGTGCTGATGCGGTAGCCCAGCAGATGGGCAATTTCCACAGGCAGGGTCTGCTCCTTCATAGATGGTGTTGCCACATCCCCCTGCTGGTTGCTTGGCACATGAAACACCACACGCCACTCCTTGAGGCCTTCCTCCGACAACTAGAGATTTAAGTAATGAAATAACTCATTCATCTTTAAAAGGATATGGGAACCAAAATACATACATTTATGTCGTTTTGGGCTATCATAGAGTACAGTCTAAGTGTTTGGACAGTGACAAAGTTTGATGTTTTGACTCTATATACCAGCACAGAGTTTAAATGAAGCAAGGATGAAAGTGCAGACCGTCAGTTTTATTTTGGGGATTTGAATCCATAAACAGTGAACCATGTAGAAATTACAGCCCAATTTATGGAACAGATGTAATTGGACAAATTTACATCTTGTTAAATAAAAAGTTGTTATACTTGGTTGTAAAACGTAAGTGTTTGACCCATTTACATCACCAGATGCAGGGTTACCTTCTATGGCAATGCTTGACTAGGCCTGTACTGCAGCCATAACCAAATTTGTTTTAAGCCATTCTTAACTTCAGTCTTGTTTTCAGGAGCTCAAATGCATGCTCAAATGGATTCAGGTCCGTCAATTACTTGGCCAGCCAGTCAAAAAACTCCTTGGTTGCTTTAGCAGTATATTTGGAGTCATTGTCCTGCTACAAAGTGCCATCCAATGCTCACTGCGGCCTCCAGCTATTACATCAAAGACGACAAGTGATGCAGTTCCAGTGATATTAAAACAGTGTCGACCTGCTGAGGCATGGACTCTACAAGACCACTGAAGGTGTTCTGCGGTATCTGGCACCAAAACATTAGCAGGAGGTCCTTCAAGTCCTGTAAGCTGCAGGGTGGAGCCACCATGGATCGGACTTGTCTGTCCAAAACATCCTACAGACGCTCAATCGAAATGAGATCTAGGGAATTTGGAGGCCAGGGCAACATGTCATGTTCCTGGAACCACAGCAGAACAATGTATGCAGGATGGCAAGGCACATTATCTTGCTGCAGTGATGTTTCGGCAGGTGGCACGTGACAAATTGACATCCAAATGACTGCCTGGACCCATTGTTTCCCAGCAGAACCTTGCCCAGAGCGTCAAACTCCCTCCACAGACTTGTCTTCCCAAAGTGCATCCTTGTGCCATTACACACACACACACACACACACACACACACACACACACACACACACACACACACACACACA